>MQUG01001375.1:0-15084 GCA_007213375.1 Steinernema feltiae | reverse complement strand
TCACCATTTTTGTCATAAAATCTCAAATCGCGTGTAAATTAAAGAATTTTGAACAAAAAGCCCACCCGTGACATAATCGAATATTCGAAAATTCGTTTCTTTACTCACAGTTGATGTACAGAATGCTACTAACCTCTTCTTGTTCTTCCACCTATCGTTATTTCTTCTTTGTTGTTATCCTCAAATCAGTTTCGTTACCTTCAGTGTATGCTCTACACACGCAAACAAGTGCATATTAATAAATGCTAACATTACATAGATCACATATGCGGACAATGGTTGGAAGAAATCAGGCATACAATTCATGTCCAAGTGACAATCAGATCGATCAAAAAAATAAATTTAAATTTCCGTTTGCATGTAAAATCAAAATTTTACAAAAAAGCACGAAGCATGGCGATTGCTCACCATTCGTCCACCGTAAATCGCACTCGCACTCGTTTTCAAGACGAACTGCTGATTTAAATGCTGCCGCTGTTTTTTGACCGCTCTAGTCTGTACATACTGTACCGGATCAATTTAAAGCAGGGCGCCGAGAGCAATATTTATAACTCAAGGGACAAGCACAGTATGAAGATTCTGACTTCACTATCTGTTTACGATAGGCGCAAAAGGATTATCGCGACTAGTGCGACCAAAGCGCTGTGAGCTAACATTCCCAAGAAATCAACGAAATTGGGAGTTTAACCTAGTGAGTAAACCGTGAGAGCGTATCTTTTTTCAAGTGCTTTGAAAGGCTCAGGACTAATCAAAATTAACACATATGCCGTTTAAGACAAAATTACATTTTAGGTCCAACGTTTTAACCGGCATAATCGATCAAAAGTCCATAAATATTGGTATCCATTTTGTAGGCGGTCCACTGACCCTATTCGCCGCATCCCGCAACGATTGTCCTGTCAACATTGCAAAGTTACTGTAGATGGGAACTTTCTGCGGGAAATAACTATTGTTCGATTTGTTGTGTTAATCACACATTTGCGTTCCAATCGTCTTAATTTGTACAATCTATGTTTTAAAAACTGCACTATGGATACTGGTGCCGACTGTAAGTGCTCCAATACATGTCTAACATTGTTTTTTCAACTGCTTTTAGTATCTGCTGCTTCCGACGATTTTGTCGACGCTCGAAACCATCTGGACGAAGAATTCAACAATAAGATAAACCTAGACGCTAACGTTTCTTTCGGAAATGGTACGAATGAGAGCAAGCAACGCTCTAATCCCCGTGACAATTTGTAGATCTGAGCGATGGATTCATCACACGACGTATAACAGCTCCTGTGACGCAGAGCACGCCAGTCCGCCGTTCAGAGTAAAAAAACATCATTTAAGTTTCTATTAAAAACAATTAAATCTTTAGGGCTAAAACTAGCACTGACACACTACCCAGGCCTAGCCGATCCAACGCAACTGGTCCTGGTCTTCGCCCAGTCATTTCAAACACCGCCGTTGAAAACAGTACGTTGCAATATCGCTTTATCGATTTTTATTGCGATGAATTTTAGTTAATCAAGCATCAGCTTCGACCGTCAAACCAACAATTTCAGCAACAATTACGGCGCTATTTCAGAATGTCAAAAACACAGGAAGCGTTGATTTGGAACAGCTGGAGAGGAACGTTCTAGCAACACTTGCAAAAGAGGAAGAGCAATGGGCTGCAAAAATGTCACAAGCTGCCGTACAAAAAACAGCTAACGATGCTTTGCATGCGCTTGTTCAACAGTACGACGAGAGTGAAAACTACTACTACGATGCTATTCTTGAGTTGGCAAATCAGAATAAGGAGAATTTTGGTGGAAGGAAAGGTATGTTATAAATTAAAAAACTGAGCGTGTGATTCTTTCTATCAAACCGGTACCATATTTTATCCGTTACGCTAATTGATCGAATCCACTATTTACCGCTTTAAACAATGTTGTTTGGTGTGTTACTATCCAATTTTAGCAAAATCCTTTTCTCATCAAGACGAACAGCTAAAAGGACAATTCGAAAAGGCGAAAAAAGAACGCGACGCACTGGCAGAAGAATTTGCTACTTTGGAAAACAACTATGGAGATCTGTTCAGACGATATGAACTTCTTCGACAGAATAGTCAGTCTTTAAAAGAGGTATGTATGTACACAACAATATTGTTTGCATCACAATTGCACGTTTTAGAACGAGGCCAAGCTGAAAAGAGAGGCAGAGCTTCTTGCCGAGAAGAACGGAAAACTTGTTCAAAAACTGTCCACGGCAAGCGAAGCTGCCACCGAAACGCTAACCAAGTGAGTTCTGCTGCAAACAATCAAAATGACATGTTCACGTTCAGAGCCAACGAGGAAATTGATCGTCTTACAGCTGCACGGGAAAGCGACAACATCGCTCTGCGCATGAAGGTTAAACAGTATGCATCTCAAATGGCCACTCTTGAATCGACAATTCAAGCAAAGGTAGTTGTAAATAATTTAAATGATGTTAATTTTTGATTATCAGGATCTCGAATTGGAAGAGCTCCAACAAATTTGCAACGAATTGCTACAGAAAGCTGATGTTGAAGAGAACGATGAATTTTGAAAAAAAATTGGTTGTTTACTTAACCGATAAATAATAAATGCACATATTTGTTTTTGTTTCAACGAGAACGAATGAATATTTTGTGGGACAAACGCTATAAAGGAGTTAACAACTTATTTGATTTTGATTATAAAAAGCAAAAAAACTAACTACAATAGCATCGCATTTTCAAATACAAACTCCATATACATCTTGTCATCACATTCCAGGCAATAACAACGATGACAACGCCAAGCCCTAATTCCGTACCGTTTAAGCAGCAGAATTGCTTCGAGGAACGCAAGCGAATATTTGAGAAAAGCAGGAAAAAGTATCCTAACCACATAGCCATCATTTGCGAACGAAGCTCCTCAAGCCGCCTCGCCAATCTTCCGAACAACAACTTTCAAGTTGGCGAATCGTTGACGGTCGGAAAATTCTTAATGAACCTCCGGCTACGCCTGCAGTTGCACAGCGAAGAGAGCATCTTTCTGTTTGTGAACAACTCGATTCCTCCGACCGCAATGTCGTTGGGCGAACTCTATCGTGATTTCAGAGAGGACGATGGATTCATGTATGTCACGTATATGGAGGAGAGCGTCTATGGCGACATCTCGTTCAAGGAGACCCCGCTAGAAGATCGCCGAAAACTTTATGAGAAAAGCAAACAAAGGCATCCGGAGCTTGTACCGCTCGTATGCGAGCGAAATTCGTCCAGCAAGCTCAATCATCTCCCAAAGAAATTCTTTCAAGTCTACGAAGAGCTGACTATTGCACGTTTATCTATGAATTTTCGGAAGAATCTGCAGCTGCGAGATGATGAAAGCATATTTTTGTTTGTAGGCAACAGGATCGTTCAGATGACCGCTACGATTGGCGAACTGTACCGAGATTACCAAGGAGAAGACGGTTTCTTGTACCTAACTTATCAGGAAGAGAGCGTCTACGGTAATGAGTGAAACGATTGGAGTGTCTGTATCTTGGATAAAAGCAAAATAAAAGGAAACGATTTTTTTTCGGAGGTGTAATGAGGTCTACGCACATTGGCATTAGTGTTGTCGTGGCAGTCAATTCAGAAAAGGTCTTGCACTCGCCGAGGACGAGAGCACCTTCTTGCCCGCCAGCAACATCAATCTTTTATCTTTGAGCAAGACAAATTCCTTTATTTGGTGTGCCAAGTCTATGATTGATAAAAATCGGTTTCTTCTAGCTTTGATTGTTGCGTTTTTTGGGGGCAAATAAAGTTTATATCCAATTAATGTGAACTAAGACAGCACTGAATGCTCATCTTGACCGGCATCCGTATTCTCATATGTAATCTTCTGACACATCGGACTGGCGGAAACTATAGTTGCTAGATGATTGATATGTTCGTGGAGGAGCAGAAGTTGGTTTTTCAATTGCACTTGACGCGTGCGCACAACGTGCAGTCGGTCTTCTGTTTCGGTAAACGACTAAAGCAATAAGTTAGTATTTTGTAATAAAGTTTGTTAGTATTGCAAGTTGCAAGTAAAGCAATACTTTGAATTCTCGCAATTCGTTTTTTGAGTAAACTTTATCTAAACGGCAAAATCAGCTGAATTTTGAATAATCAACCTTCAGTACTGGATTTGTGCCTTTCTAATTTCCGAGGTCACAAACGCATGCAAACTCGGGCGGAAGTTTGCCGCCAACAGCGCAACCTTTTGGTTGTTTGTTTTTGCTAGTTGTATTAGCTCAAAATTGGCAGTTGTATGAATGCGCGTGTTTTCAGCGGAGATTGCCGACAATCACGCAAACTTACTCTTCGGAAAGCTATGAACTCGTCCTCTTCTTCCATTCTCATTCGCAACTTCCACCGTGATTTCCGGAAGCTGAAAATTTCATTTTTAGACTCATAAATAGCCTCTAAGTCGCTTGAACTTACTTAATAACCGCTTTGAGTAAATTTCGCTGTTCCTGACGCATGTCAATGTAGATCATCCTTCGTTGAGTTTTTGCAACACTTGACAAATTCCTCTTGTAGCGGGATGTCAACCAAGCAAACTGCAGCACTCTGGCAGCAGCGTGTTTGTGTCTAAACACTAGTTGTTCTCTCTGTTTAGAAGCGCACTTTACCGTAGTGACAACTGGGACTCTGCTATGACTTGGTTGACGCGCCGTTCCGACAAAGAGAGTTGCATTCGTCTTCCCATAAGCGCAATGATCAGCGAAGACATCAGCGTTCCCACGATGCCCGTGACAATGGCGAGACCTCGTCCGCAATACGTTTCCACTTGGATGTCACCGTAGCCAATAGAAAAGAATGTGACAACTTCAAACCACACGTAGTCAAAGAAGTACTCATATCCGGCAAGTTGATGCGTTCTGGTATAGCTACAAAAAATCAATGTTACAGTCGTTTTGTTAAAAGGACAACAATCTATATATTTTTCAACCCTGATAAATCTAATGGTTTTGTTTGTTTTCGTATCTGCTCTCAATTTTGAGGCCTGGAGGATAAAGCACGCGCTTCCATTTCTCGGAATATCAACTGGATTAACAGTGGTGGATACATGCAAATTCAGAGAAATCCGAGCAAGATCCGTGTTTAAAATTACCGTTCGCACTGAGTGAGCATCCAGGCCATGACCACCCAAAAGCAGCCAGTAGAGACGCAAATCATAGTTAACGGTCTGTTGTACAGTTGTGTTTTGACGACAAAAGCAAAGTCAACTGAGATCTGGTTTAATGAGGCGATCGTTTTGGTAGACGTGTTCTAAAAGCGAACATTTACAGTCTGTCGTAAAATGGTGTTAAAATCTCAAATACTTGGAACATAGACGAGTGGAGGACCATGAACCGGCCGACCATGTAGAAACGGAGAAACATTGGAATGCAGAGGAGAACGTTGACGGGAACTTCAACTGTGTTTTTTGATGTTGCCGGCGTGCGATCCAAGAAGTGGCCATTTTACAGAGCCTGTTCCTGTAAATGGCGACAATTAGCATTGAAATCAGCAGCATGAGCCAACCTGGATACGGGCATATAGAGCAGATTACCAACTCGAGCAGGAGCTTCAAAAGTCGTTCGGTACCGAAACCTAGGCTCCACTGGTTGTGGCCCGTTTCTGTTAGTGAGATCTGAACAAGGAAATGTGAGTCAGCGCTTCTACGACAACCGTTTTTGGTGCTTGAGATTTTTTGTCTTTTTTCACTGATGTCTTGGATTTAAAACAGTTTGACTTTCGCAAAACGACAAAAATCAAAATCGATGCTTTGACGACATAAACTGGCATTTGAGATGTGTCTAGTTTTTTAGCTGTCTAGAATCAAACTTCTATTTACTGTTTCATTTTTTGGGTAAACCAGATCCGGAAAACAATGAGCACACAGAGACAAAACATTTAGAACGAGTCTGCGTATTTGCGTAAACTCCTTAAAAATTGATTTCAGAATCAAACCCTTCTGAAACCCTCAATTTCTTGGCAATTCTCAGTCTTACCTTAACTTCAATTACATGGTATCCAATAATTAAAACATCCAAAAATAGTGTTGAGAACAATATAACGACTCGCAGACATGTTGACACCTAGGAAAACGATTATAATTAATTCTTAGAAAAGTAACTTGCCTTAACAAAAGGTTCGCCAACAACATTAATCTCAACGTCAATAATCGCAAGTGCTATACCCACAAGCGCCAAGAAGAAACTCCAATTGCAGACCTGCAATGACCAAATCTAGACAAAAACATTTTACTTAGCCTCACCTTGACCTTCTGTTGAATCATCATTTGCCGCAATTTGAACTTCTCATACGTCTTCTCCGGATCAACCACTTGCACACCGTAGCCCTTACCGTGGATTGTCAATCGTCGATTCTCTGTGAAACCATCGCTGCTCTCGTGGAACGAACGGAGCGCTGAAAGCAATCGTGCGTAGGCCAGTGGACGCTTTGAATTAAGCGTGCACTGGCAATTAAGACGCCGTGGGAAAACTGCCGTAAGAAATGGAATGTTTGCTTCCAATGTGGCCACGATACGATCGATACTTTAGTAAACAGAGAGAACCCCCTTGGAGGGAATTTTTCAACTCCGGAAGTTGGGCCATTAATGAGCGACTTATGCTGTTGTGATTATCTTAAAAGCTTTGCTTTCTCAGCGGAACTTGGAACACTCATAGAATAGAGGAATAATAAAAGATGGGGAGAAAAAACAATTAAGGACAAAACTGCTTAGATACTAAAGTTTTGTATTATTGATGTGTCGCAGTCTTAATTGCTGAACACAAAGAAAAATGTTTTTCAAACTGCTGAACAGACGCGACGTCTAGTTCGCTCTTTTTCGATTGAATTATGTAATAGTGGCTCATTCATTTTGTTTTGTGTTTTGCTGCAATATTGCTTCAATTCATTGCCTTTCGGACTTAATGACCGTTTATAGTTCGACCTGCTCTTAGGCGACTACGCTTTGTGCTGTACTATTGTCGCATTCGAAAATGCAAAGCAAGTAAAATGTCGCACGTTCGGATGTTTGTACGCATGTCTGCCTTTTCTAATGGCAAATCCCACACTTCGCCGATTTCTTTTTTCGTGAAAAACAATTTCAAAATCTACGGCGTCACTTTGTTCAGCATGTCGTTTAACTTCTTCTTGCCCAGTTTGACTGGAATTGGAGGCTTCCTGATCGAGAACATTAAAGTTTTTTTTCAATGTTCTCAATCCAATTCATGTCAAACTTGACAAGAAGAGGTTATGGTGAACAAAGTGACGCTGTAGATTTCGAAATTGTTTTTCACGAAAAGAGAAATCGGCGAGTCTGGTGTAAGAGAGTCATAACTCAAAAGCTTGCAAACATTAGAAAAGTGAAACGAATAATCAGACCCATTTTGTGGAACTCAATTCAAAAAGAGCAAATAACAAAGAAGAAAGGCAAGCAGCACATCTTGTTGACATAGATAGTTTGCGCGGATGTGCAAATTTAAACCTTCATTTTTGTTTGGTAATTCACTCGTGATTTTGTGTTCAAATGGCCATTCTAGACCAAATCGAGTCTAAGCCAAAATGACACACTCTGCTTTAAAAAACAATCGCACCGTCAACTACAGCAGGTATATAAAGACTGTTGAATGGAGGATCTAAATTGCAAAGAAGCGCTTGTTTGTTGACAAAACGCAAAGTGTGACCAATTCGAGTCAACTGAAATGAAATTAAAATTTACTAGCAACTCGCACGCGCTCCATCATTAGTTTTACAGTCAAATTTGGGCTTTTCATTGAGTCAACAAACTGAAACGACATTCAAAAAACATGACGAGCTGAGCCAACGATCCGTGAATCGCCTGCTCATTGAAATCACTGGCCATGTCCTCTTTTTTCAAACACAGATGAATGGTGGTTATTGCTCGCAGGCGCTAATTGCAAGAATTGGAGGCTACAAGCGATTACACAGTTTGAAAACTGAACATTCAAGAAAGGCGGTCTGTGAAGACAATATAAAGAAACCTTGTTTTCACCGAAATCATTTTCTTCTAATCGAAAACAAAAACAGTGCCACTCGCAAATTGAAAAAACCGTTAAGAATAACAAGCCGAGCATAATAAGCTGCGCGTGAGAGCCAAACGAATCAGCTTCTCTCATTCTGCGCATTTTACCCTATTGTAAATCCTCACATTTCACACACACACACATGTTGATATAACGAGAGGAGCGCGCTGAGCGAAACGAATGGTGTATTGAAAACATATGGCATTCGATATGAGTAGCGACGCCGACACTTGGAAGTGGTGAGGAGTTTCATTCAATCACCAAAAGCAACGCTGTAACAGCTCCTCGCTCCAGTGATTGAGCTAGTCGAAAGACAAAATTGAATCAGTTTTGTGTGCACAGAGGTCGTTAGAAGCGTCTTTTAAGCGCGTTTCTCTAAGCGTTCAATATCACAAGATTTCACGGAAGACTGCTTAAATTAGGCCAATATTTGAAAACGACCACATTCACTACTTTATGTCATGTCATAAGCCAACGTTTGGTTTTCCACTGATGTTACATTTCGGAAATTAAATTTTGAATCCACCGTCTTTAACCTGTGTTTTCACCCACAAAGCTCAAATCACAGATATAGAAGATTTCGAAAGGAACAAAGAACTTACGAATTGACGAATAGAGCGTCAGTTTGGACTTTGAACCGAATCCCACGGCTCCTGCTCGAACTGCCGCCGACATGGCAAGGTTTGTGTGCTTTCAGAAGGTGTGTCACGATAGGTAATCGAGTCGATTAGGCGTTTAACGTTGACAACCACTCGATTCGTCGTCTCTCAAAGCACCAACACCATTAGCGCGACGTGGAAAACCCATCGATCTGCAAACAGAAAATGAAATTGTATATGTGAACTTTTGTTTGTTCATTGTAAGCACATTAGGGTGTGTGCGCGTTCTGCGTGGGAACGCACGCAAAGAGACTTGCGAAAACGATAGAAACAAGGACGCGTGCAAGAAATTAGTGGATTAGAGCGAGGGCATCCAATTTCTCCACTTTTTGAACGAATAGGCCCAATAAAGGAAGCTGGTTTTCGGTCAAAACAAAGTCATTAAATGCACAAAACAAAGAAGAGCAGTTGGAGCGTGTCCACTGACAACGAGCTTGTAGGAAAACTAGATAATTAGTTCAATGAAACCGCTATTCATCAGTGCAAGCCGCCATAACGCCATTGATTAAGCCTATAATTCTTACAAAACCCAATTATCTGTAATTCAAAATAAAGAGACGTAAGCGCGCCACTCAACGATACTAATCGACGCGTTAGAGACGAAACGACGAGCGAACTGCTCGACAAAGTGATGGGAAATTTGTCATAATGTTCAGATAATCCCCGAAGTCGTAAATTTAAACGAAAGGAGAATAATGATCTTGGACTTTGCGCAAAAAATCTAAGACAAATACCCAAAAACTATTTGAAAATTTCAATTTTAAAGCAAAATAACGTGCGGCCGTTTTGAAATGACGTTGATGTTTACGGTAGTTTTGCATGCACTCAAAATATGGAAATTTCAACATCCGCAATAAGGGGGCAAGTCACAAGTCCTAGTCGTCGTCCAGCCATTAATGGCGTTTCCGATTGAGTTTAAACAGCATTCGCGGTGGCAACGCAAGCAAATCTACGCTAGCTGACGAATCTCTGATGTGAGGCATTGTGTGCCGTTTTCACATGAATTTAATTTCTAAGCGAGCTTGAGAGAGGTTTGGTATCTGGAGGACAAAATATTCAAACTCTGAACGGACCAAAAAGAGCAATGAATGGTTCTTTTCAATTGTATGTTCATTGATAAATCGCAAGATCGAGCTCGGAAACCGTCTTGTTTGAACCGAATGACCGACGAACTCATCAAATAGCTTTTTTTTCTCATCACAAAACTGTGCGCCCTAACCTCTGCTGACCAAACATCGAGTCAAACCGACAAACCGGAAAAGAACTGAACAGCTCTTGGCTCAACTCGCTCCGATCTCCGAGGCGGATTAATGGCTTTTTTCTCTTAATCACAAGGGCGATTTTTTCAAATTAATTTTGTTTGGCTTTGTGGACTGTAATCGTTTCAGTTTCACAACACCGATACACATCGTATCAAATATCAAAATTGCTGAGAACCACTTGTGCCGCCATAACTGGTATATTGAATGTTGTGTGGTCGATAGACCACGCGTTTGTTTAGGTTTTGCCAAAATCGGTGGTTTTTGGCTTTTTGCACCAATGTTCGCCGACAAAATTCATGACTAGGGGATAGTACTAAGCCTTTGTTGTTAGGACTAAGCCTGTTACGCCCACCGCGCGCACGCGCGATGTCCGCACCTACGGTGCGCGCAAAGGTTTGCCGAAGCTGGTGCGCGTGTAGAGGCCAGGTGTAGGCTAGGCTGCGCCTTCGGCGCAGGGCCTGCAGCGCAGGAGTAGTTATGTTTCTCAGACCTAAAAACAGTCATAGAAACCGCTAAACATCAAAATTCTAAGTCAAAAGTTGAAAAAATGACTTTAGACGTTCTATCGCGTCAACCTATGAAGAGGATTTTTGAGTTTTCTCAATTTGTCCATAAGTCGGGTCTCGACGCGAATTTCGAAAAAACAAATGGATAAGTTTTTTAAGTTGAACCTTTCTCTACAACATATCCAAAAAGCAAAAGAAACAATCTTAATTGTGAACAGAAATAACATTTTTGAAGCACATGTCCAAAAACGGCAAAATTTCGGAACTTTTTCGATTTTCGTGTCGGGACCAAACACAAACCTAAATTCTACGACCATATTCTGTTAGATCTACTCAATACCAACCGTTCAAGCTATCAAACTCTCTAATCGCCCAAGAAAACACACTTTTATATCCTAATTCACACACTCACAAAATTTGGCCGAATTTCGGATTTTTCCCAACTTCACATCCACTTTTCTCGGCTCCCAAGACGAAAATCAAAAATAAAACGGATAAGTTTTTCAAGTTGAAGTCTTGGCTTCAAAATAAGCCCAAATTCAGATCGATCTAACTAATTCCCAAACAGTTATATCTTTTTTGAAGCCAATGTACCAAAAACGACCAAAAAATCGTCTATTTTTGCGATTTTCTCGTCAGGACCATGTCAAAATGAAATTTTTTTGGACCAATCAACTTTTCTCGCGGAGACGCTTCGAACCATATATCTCATTCCCCGATCCGCCCATTCAGTACCGTAATATCTACACTGTCGTATTCGGCCTACTTTTACCACCGCTTTTGGTCCCACGAAGAAATTTTTTCAAAATCGCGAGTTGGGCCCCTAGAGATGAAGCTCACCAAATTTCAGACCCATCGCCGCCTTCGGCGGCGAGTTAGAGCGCCGCGAAATATAACAAAAATTACGCCTACCAAACATATAAAAACAGAGACTAGGGGATAGGACTAAGCCTTTTTTGTGAAGCGGGAGCCTGTTACGCCCACCGCGCGCACGCGCGATGTCCGCACCTTAGGTGCGCGCAAAGGTTTGCCGAAGCTGGTGCGCGTGTCGAAGCCTGCTATGCGCTTGATGCATGCAGTTGAACGCGAAAAATTTGACTTTGAACATGAAATTTTCAAATTTTTGAACTTTCAATTCATTCAACGCATTCTAAACATCGAAATTTTGACTTTGCGCAACTGCGCGATGTGTGCAATGATGTGATTTTTTCAAAAATCCTACTTTAAGACTGCTTCAGGTGCTATATGGAATGTTTGAGTGGTTTTTTGTCGAGGGCTGATGTGTGATGTGGATGAGGCCAAAATTGCGTTGCTCGAAGCTTCGCTCAGCGTTTGCAAACGCCGGTTGAATTACCCAGATGCACGATTATTCAACCACCCTATCAATGAGCGATCGCATGCGAGCAGCGGTGTGAGAGAGCGTCAGACGACAGAGACTGTGTGTGCGCAACATTGCACGACAAAAGTAGTTTCTGCAATTATCACCTTCTGGGCTGCCATTGCACACAATCGTGCGCGCCATAGCTTAAAAAACTCCACAAACCGTGGCGATTCGAACCACATATGGCGCACACAGTGTCTGAGCTTGTGGGGACAGAAAAAATTCCAAACACAAACTCGTTGCGCGCTGCTCGTCAGACCAAAACTCATTGTTGTGTGAAACATTGCAAACGGTTGCTTTTCTTTGTTAGCTAATGTGCTGAGAGGCTGTATTGGTCAATCGGCATTTGATTTAAGGCTACATGGCCCAATCACACCAAAAAACGCGTTTGAGAAGGAAACAACAAAAGATTGAGATGCAGAGGCGTCGATCCAAAGACCTGCAGCCTATGAAGCAGCGGTGCTCGCCAGTCCACCACACGATCACTCATCGTCAATGAGGCGAACGTGCGTGTTATAGCTAATGTGAAGACGCCAAATGAAAAATTGGCGATGACCTGTGTTTAAAAATAATTACAAAACTGAATTACGGTATATATGGGCCGGGGAGCACCTCGACCCGGCCCAATTTATCAAGAATAAATATAAAAAATTACAAAAAACAATAAAAGTATTACTGAGACCGCTCTTGAAGCGGTCTCTTTGATCTTCGGGCTCTTCACGCCCTCCTGGTCGATGTCCCTGCCGCTCTTGTCGCGGCTCGATGGCCTCCTGCGCTCTTGTCGCGCTCCTGGATGGCTGTGATCTGAAACAGAATACAAATTAGTGTGATTGTCACGGAACAGGCGCGGAAAACACAACATATAACTCGATTTCACTCTCCAACAGCGGAGAGCGACGCGAATCAATTCAGCGCGACACGCAATTCAGCACGAAAACACGATAAATAGACGCGACAATCACGAAGCGAAGCGCTAAACGCAGCAAAACATAGATCGCAACGTTGCGATACATGCAGGAACAGTCAGCGCGCTTCTGCACAGCGTTTGCGAGCTAAAATACAGCCAAAAATGTCCCTAAATTACGCGCTTCATGGCTTGCAGACGGCGCTGAGGCGTCGACTGACGTTTCTAGCGCCGTCGAAACGCTTCGCTGCTCGCGCAAAGGCGCAAGAAGACAGCGCGTTCAATTTTCGAATTTTGGAAAAATCAAAAATTGCAAAATAGTCAAAAAATTTCTAAGTCCAAAATTGTGAAAAAATCGGGCATGACCCGTCCTATAAAAAACCCCAAAAACCCATTTTTCCCTTTATTTCTTCATTTAACATGTAATTTTGTCGAAACACGAGGTTCCGACCCTCGTGACCGCTCGTCCGCGGGTTTTTTGTGTCCAGGTGGACTATAGTCATCAGGCCTCGCCGCCTGGCTCTCTGAAATGATAAAAACGCGTTAATTTATGTATACGAACGCGGAGAAACACGAAGGAAAGCGCGAAACGGCGAAACACGAAAATGAGATCACGCAGAGACGGCGAAACACGAAAATAATCGACGAACGATCGCGACAAATACAACGACCACCCACAACGACGATCGAAAACTCGCCAACTCGCAAACGCTGAAATCGATGAAAAACACAAACACAGTGCATGTGGTGAAGAAATTTATGGAAAAGATCATGAAAATCAGAAAAACCATACAAAAAACACCACAAATGTTGATTCTTGAGGCTTCGAGTCTTCGATTCGTTGACTTTTGCCTCTTGTTGATTGGGTTACTGTAATGCAAGATGTGAATGAGTTGCTATGCTCTCAAACTAACGTTTTTGGTGTCGTTGGAGTTGTTTTCACTGCTCCTTGACGACGTCCGGAGCAGCGTTTCTTCTCACTCGTCCTCTTCAGCTCCCTCCTAGGCGTCCATTGGCTCTTCGGACGCGTCGTCTTCTTCTTCTTGTTCCTCCTCTGCGTCCATCGCTTCTTCGGACGCATCCTCGTCCTCTTCTTCATCGGCCATCAAAGGCGCAGCTGCGATTGCTGGAGCGGCCGGCGGCGGGAACAGCGTTGAGCTGACAATGTTCAAGAGCCGCTTCTGTGCTTGAAGCGGGTCGAACGGGATGAAGATCTTCAAGTCTTCCGCCCGACGAACTCGCGATAGAGCCACGTAGAGCTGCCCATGTGAGAAGCAGTTGGCTGTCATCATTCAAGCCAACCTTGTCCAGCGTCTGGCCTTGTGACTTGTTGATTGTCATCGCGTAGGCGAGACGCAGTGGCAGCTGCCGACGTTGGAATGAGAACATGGGTCCCGTTTCATCAACGTGTTTGAAGAAGATCGGGTTTATGCAGACTTCGTCTTCTCCATCTGCTCGTGGCTCTGGAAAGCGGCAGACGATTCCTGCCGTGAAGAAGCGCACGACGATCAGCTTTGCGCCGTTGCTCAGCCCGGCTTCGACGTCGATGTTCCGGATCAGCATGACCATCGAGCCGATCTTCAGATCCAAGGCGTGACTCGGGAATCCCTGCGGAGTCATCGTGTGGAACATCTCCGGTCCCATCAGCGGACGTTGTATGGGTCGTCCGTGGTTGGCGTGTCGACGGACCGATATGTCCGGCTGTCCTCGGGTCCGCTGACAGCTACTCTGGCCAGAATGCGCGCGTTGATCCTGTCGACTTCTTCGTTCAGCACCGCCAAGATCGCACGTCGTGCTGAAGAGACATTTCAGTCAGTTTTGGGTCGTTTTTCACGTTCTACTTACACATTTCAGCTCGACGCGTGTCGTCGTTGATGAGGTCTTCCGGGAAGAGCTCTAATTCCAATCGCTCAGCGCTGTCTTCGCAGATCACGCCAGGTGGCAGTGGGATCCATGACTGGCGGATCCAGCGGCCTGCAAGCTGCCTGTAGTAGCCAACGCCGACTTCCTCGATGAAGTTGCGGTATTCCACTTCGCGAGGAGCCATCCGCATGTTCTCGGTGAGGACGATCAGACGGAAGAGCGGCCTGAGCTCGGATCCGATGAACGACTGTCGCTCCTGCTCCGTCGTCGACGTCGAGTTCTTGACGATCGGCAAGAGCTGCTTCCAATCGCCAGAGAAGACGACGATCTTGCCGCCAAAACGCTCGTCGATGCCGGTGACGTCTCGGCAATGGCGGATCGATGCCTTCGATGAGCTTGCGGTGGGACATTGTGATCTCATCCCAGATGATCACATCCGCGCTGGCGACCCAACGTCCTTGGTCTGAGTGAC
>MQUG01001370.1:0-11410 GCA_007213375.1 Steinernema feltiae | reverse complement strand
TGAACGTTACTTTTATAACTGAAAATTGAACCTATTTCTAGAACAGACGTTTATCAGGTCAAATGGTCGAGTTTACTGTAGCAGTTAAAACCGCTTGCACATCTTAGTTCCCACCACCTTTTCAATGAAATCGCACATATGGGCGACGTAGGTAAAGGCTACAGGATTGTCATCCACAGCACAAGGATGCTCTCCCCAACTGGTAATTCCAATCTGGTACCATTTCCCTGACTCGGTGTGCTTCCGCACGAGAGGTCCTCCCGAGTCCCCATTGCCAGGGCGCGTGTCCACCGTATCCTGCACAGATCATCGTGCTGCGGTTAAAATGTGGATAGGAACTCGGATAGGCTTTCTCGCATTTCTCAAAGGCGTTTAGTGGCAAAGCGACTTGTCGCAACCGGACGTCAATACCCACTGAAATGACGACGGATTGAACCGAGTTGATTGATGGAAATTACCTTTCGTAACTCCCCATCCGGTGGCGTAGACGCGGTCTCCCGCGTGAGCGACGTCTTCCAGCTTCGCTGGGAGGCACACGGGCTGCACGTGGTCACTGAAGACGATCGGGCGGTCGACCTTGAGCAGACCGATATCGGAACTCATAGGTGGAATGTCATAGTTGGGATTACGTGTCGCAACCGTAATGTTGTAGAGACGCTCGCCAGACTCGCTGGTTCTGGTATGATTGAACACACCAACTCGAACTTGAACTGGATGAAAGCTTAAGCAATGCGCGGCCGTCATGATCCACCGATCGGTGATGATCGTTCCAGAGCAAATAAATTCAAGTTTTTCCGATTCGTAGAACTCAAGGGCGACTTGCCACGGCCAACTGTAGGGTCTCGCAACAATTCCACCGATGATGTTGACGTCATCATATGCTTCAATGGGAGGAATTGGTGTACGACCACAATCGACTTGGCCTGCAGCCGAGTTGGCGCCTAAATTATACGGTTACGGTATGTCAGAAGAGAATTGACTTACCGAGCAGTTGAAGGAGAAGGAGGAACAGCGTAGACCGCATCGTGAACGACAATTTTAGGTAGAATTTAGTATAAATGGTGACCGTTGATGTGTGATTTAGAAATCGCATTGCATTTCAGCACTCGACAGAGCGTGTTATTCACAAATATTCGCATTAAAATCACAGTAATTGACACAAATTGTGTCCTACCACGCTTTCAATAAAATCACAAAAGTGGGCCACATTCGTGTAGACGCCGGGTTTCTTCTCCAGAGCGCATCCTTCTCCCCAACTCGTGATTCCAACTTGATACCATTTGCCGCTCTCGTTATTCTTGCGTACCAGCGGACCTCCGGAGTCACCCTGACACGTGTCGTGACCCTTGTTTCCCGCGCAAATCATACAGTCTGGATTGAAATGAGTTTCGCGGCCTGGATAGTCTTTGGCGCATTCTTCGTTTCCGACCAGGGGTACAGTAACCTGTCGTAGGCGGTAGTCATCTTTATGCGGGTCTGAAACAATCACATTAGGATGACTGGACGGATACTGTATGCAGTTACGATTTCTTGCTCCCCAGCCTGTGGCGTATAGCTGATCTCCGTCCACAGCGACCTGGTCGACCTCAGCCGGAAGGCAGACCGGCTGCACATGGTCACTAAAGACAATCGGGCGCTCGAGCTTGAGCAGAGCGATATCGTTGTCCCACTCATTCCATCCTGGATGAACGAGGACGGCGGTGATCTTTATGATCTGCTCCCCGGGCACTTTCCTCTCCGTGCAGTTGAATACCCCAACTCGCACTTGTCCGAGATTTGTGCTCGTGCAGTGGGCGGCGGTCATGATCCACCGGTCAGCGATGACCGAACCGGAGCATCCGTCGAATCCGCTCGATCCATCAAAGAGCGCTGCGTGCCACGGCCAACTGAAGGGTTTCGCGACGATTCCGCCGATGATGTTGGCGTCATTGGGTGTTTCGATTGGAGGAATCGGCGTCCGCCCGCACTCGGACTGACCAGATGACGCAGCTGTGCATAAAATTAGGTTAACCGCATTTTTGGAGACGAATTGACTCACCGAAGAATTGAAACAACAAGAAAATAAACATAAAAATCAGCGGTTTGAAAGATGAAAGAAATTTAACGTTGATTTGAGCATTTAAGGCGGAAAGGAATGTGCAAAAACGCGCATTGTTAAAGTGTCAAAATGTAGGCTATCGTAGGAGAATCGACGTGATATCGTGAACTGTCAACGGTGTCTACATGAACCGAGTGCCAGCGCTGCGTTCTGAAACAATGTCCTCGCATTAGAAAAGGATTGTGGTCAGACACCAATTCCACCAATCGAAAACGCCAACTTTTCGACGCTAACTTTTTCGCACATTACTAGCCAACGTAAATATTAAATTCTGACCAAAATTGTCATTTTCGATGTGGCCAACGCTGTTCCTCCTGCTTCTTCAATTGCTCGGTAAGTCAACTCTATTCAGACATACCGTAACCATATAATATAGCCACATCGGTAGCAGGCCAAGTCGAGTGTGGTCGGACACCAATTCCTCCAATTGAAACGCCTGATGACGCCAATATTATTGGAGGAATCATCGCGAGACCCTACAGTTGGCCGTGGCAAATCGCTCTTCATATCGATTTTTTTGGACAACGAGGTTTCGGTTGCTCTGGAACGATCATCACCGATCGGTGGATCTTGACGGCCGGTCATTGCTTATTTATTAACCCGGTGCAAGTGCGAGTTGGAGTCTTTAATCAAAACGAGACCAGCGAGACCGGCGAGCAGCTCTTCAACGTCACAGATGCGCAACTTCATCCAAAATACAACGATGGATACGACATCGGTCTGATCAAGGTCGACCGCCCGATTGTCTTCAACGACCACGTGCAGCCTGTGTGCCTTCCGGCCAAGCTGGAAGACGTCGCTCACGCGGGAGACCGCGTCTACGCCACCGGCTGGGGACAAATGAAAGGTTCCCTACAGTAATCGTACACCCGTTAATCAACGATTCCTTAGATGACGGAGATGAACTCGCCTTACTTCAACGACAAGTCGCTTTGCCTCTGGTCGCCGAAGAGACTTGCGAAGCGGACTACCCAGGCCCACAGTCTCGGTTCGATCGCAAGTGCATGATTTGCGCAGGATACAAGGGTCACACAGCCTGCAACGGTGACTCTGGAGGTCCTCTGGTGCGCAAGCACAGCGAAACCGGCCGATGGTACCAGATTGGAATCACCAGTGGAGGAGAGCATCCCTGTGATCTAGAGCCTGGAATCTTTACCAGTGTTGCCGCCACGTGTGACTTCATAGAAAGCGTTGTTGGAGCTGCCGTTTGTGGTTCGCCTTTAAAGCTCGTGCGAGCGTAAAATGATGAATAATGATGGTTTGTGAAGCATTAAGATGCCGGTTTTTCACAATAAACGTAGATGAAAAGGACCGTCCTAACCAACCACCCGTCCCACGTGTTGTATGCTCTCATTCGACTGGGACTGAGCAGATCGTTCAGAATATCTTGTCTTATATATTGTTGAATTTTTTGTGTTCGGTCTTGAGACGAAAATCCTATTTTTCCAGACTCTCATTGCAGCCGAATTCGAGCGCTGCAATTTCAAAAAATGAGCTTTTAATCAGTAACGGGGCTCGTTAACGGGATCCGGCTCACAAGCGGGATCTTGTCAGTGGGTTATTTTGACTGCTTAGATTTAGAATTTTGATATTTAGCGGTTACTAGGACTGTTTTCAGAGCGTCTTGCGTAGGTAGACGAGCATTACCAGGCTTCCACATACCTACAGTAAGCTTGATCATATCCCCTAATCACTAGTCATAGGTTCTTATTGTGTTACCGTCCCGCCGTGTTGTAAGGTCTGGGCTTCATTACCCCACTGCACTTCCCAGTACACATCGTCTGTCCCCGTCCATCGAAATTGATCAATTCAAGTTGTAAACAACACGCGCCGTGACATCATCGATCTTTGCTTGATGAGAAGAAGATCACTTGCTGCGATGCTCAACAACTAGCCGTTGGCTGACGTCATGCAATTTCAACAGCCAAAAAGCATGGCTATAAGCCTTAGCCAGCTACGGGATAGAAGGGCTGAGGCGCAACTAATAACAACTAACTCTTATAATTCACGGCGACGAGTCGGCGGCGCCGAGTTGTCCTTTCCACGTTTAATGATGCTGATGTAATGACGTCGATCAACCGGTGCTGCGTTCCCCTATATAAACTGGGCGCACGTCCCCACAACCAGCCTGTCAGCCGTTTATTCACTCACCACAGCCATGTACGCCCGACTTGTCCGCCTCTGTCTCCTCGTCTGTCTGCTCGCCTCGATTACCGTTGTCCAGTTGGCTGAAGCGCAGTACGGAAGTTTCGGGAATGCGCTCGGATTGGGAGGCGGAAACTACGGCAGCGGAAACGCGCTTGGAAGCTTCTGGCTACTATGTGGATCGTTCAACTGCGGTCGAGGACGTCGTTGAAGTGCGGTACGATGGAGGATTACTGTCTCATGTACAAAATGTTTTCTGTTTGAATTCTCGAAATAAACGCAAAATCCACATTTTGCGCCCCTTTACCATTGGCGCTGAAGTTGTCAATGCGCTTATAGCTGTGCTTTGACCGGAACGACTCATATACATAGTCTATTTCTCGCAAACTTGTGCGTGGATACTGTAGAGCACTGCAGGCTATTCGGTACAAGACCGAAACTCATCGGAGAGGAATCCTGTGAATTGACCGATTTAGGCATTTTTATGCGATTCTGACAGTTCCATCGTGTTCGCCAACCTCATAGTGCCTCTTCGCAGTCATTAAGTCCTCAACAACTATAGTCACGAGCTTGTTTTGCGTTTGCGAGCCAAAAATGTGGCTTTCGTGACAGAAAATGTTTTCTGTCAGAGTCTGTCAGTAGAGAAAGTCATCGTTAAAACTAAATCCCCACTTTTGGACAGCTCAGATTCGACACAGTTGAGAGACCCTCAGCCGCGCTAATGGCCGGCGCCTGCTGGACCGACAATACAGCGGCAGGGCAAGATCACAACGCGATCATACCCGATCGCCGGACCTCCCAAGCGATTCGGAGTCTAAATAACCTGGTGGCACGCTAGCTACAAGACCGTCACGTATTCTTTCGTTATCGTATTCGTTCAACCCCCGTGACTCAGCGCGTCAAACAACTAAGGTTGCTATCCTCGGACTATATCCAAACCTGAGCAAGTCGTGTCACGGTCCTATATCGTTATGAACACCACATACACGAGATCACTACGGCGCGCCGACGTTCACCTCGACGTTCCGAAGTGCAGTTTGCACTTCCTTTACTATTTATTGCTTCCACGCTCCCACCACGCTTCCTCATTGCAAGTAGTCGGAAAGACTTGGGAGGAGGGGTTTTTGAGAATGACCAAACAGTGTTTTCTTGTTGCAATTGCCGAATCCAATGCGAACGTAACGCTCCCACAACAACTCCTTTACAGGTGACGATGGTGCCGCAATCCTGAGTTGGTGGTCAGCGATGCCGCATTCAAACGTGCACTTTGCAAGCACATTTGCTTCATTTTGCCTCGTTCAACAATATCTGGACAACAACGGACTGATTCGTGGGCACGAATCGATTTCTCAACTCTCTAGAAATTTGGAATCATGCCATGAAACAACACCATACCCACCTATTAATGAGTAGATAGATAACCGGATTGGTGACTCCAAAGGCTAATTCACTATTAAGCATCAGCACAATATCGAGAACTTCTTTTGACATGAACAGTTTTCCCAGATACGGTAGCAGCACGAATACAGCGGAGCAGATGAAAATGATGAGCGCCTGCAGCAAAATGCGCAATTCTGCTGAGTTGATCATCGCCCGCTGTGAGGAGATGAAAGTGCGCCTACGATGGGCGAGCAGGATTATTGTCAGCACATAGGCAATCAGCGTCATGCACATTAAGGCCGTATTCGAGTAGAACATGAAATTTGAGACTTGTCGTGAGAGCATCAACGTGTAATCGAATCCAACGACCGCGTACTCAAGGCGATACAGTACTCGAACCCAAGGAGTCAGGGAGATGCAGAAATAGGCCAACCAGAGCATGAAAACAAGAGACAATGCAAATTTGTAGAACATTTTGGGCACGCGGACAATGGCGGAAAGGACAAAAAACCGATTTAGCGCCAGAAGAAAGACGGTCAGATTGCAGGCGTTGCAAGACGCGTTCATATAGCCTGTAATCACCTAGAAATCGAGGTTTTGCACAAAGAAGAGCAGGAAGATTGACCCACATTTTCGAGCACATCGTTGAATGTGTCGTTTGCTAACGTGAAGATGCCGCACACAATGAACCCCACCAGAATCGAGCAGTCGAAAACGCCCAAAACGGCGAGAATAAGGAAAGTGCTGTTTGATTTGAAGGGTTTGTGGGTTAGAAATTGCTGAAAATTACTTTTAGAACCTTGTAGACCTGAGAACGAACCCTAATGATGGCAATGTAGAGAGGAAGAGCGACGATGGCAAGTAGTATGTACAACGATCCAATCAGATTACTGTATTCCAGTGCCAAAGAAGCCATGTGAGCGGAACAAACACTATTTTTTGAGAGTTTATCGCACTAAACTGCTGAAAAAGTGAGAAATTGAGTGGAGAATGACGATAATTGAGTTGGGGTTCATAAAACGTTCACTTTCTCTTTTAAGGCCAATTTCCTGAAAATGATATGAAAATCGCGGCACGATAGCGCAAGACCACATAACAGCATGGTCGGTCAATCGGCTACCTTTAATATAATCTTTCAAGTACCCTTTGGGGGTTGAACCCCTTGAAAGTTTATTGAAATTGGCAAACAAAAAGAAACATCACGTGTCAACGTGGCTAGTACGCAGCTAACTAGTAAATCAGGTTTTCGAGTGCCCAAGATTGAATCGTAGAGCAAGTCCACTTTATTATGAAATTACAGATAGGGAAAAGCGTTACACGCGTCTTTTGAACATTAAAGGGACACGGACATCGTTAAAAAAAAAGCCTCTGGTTTTTCTGAAATTTCGTCTACCTCGTCTACCAAATCGACCCTCCCCATCATGATGGCACTTACAGAATTTTTGTAGGACAGAATTCTAAACTCATCACACGTGTCGAATTCGGACCGGACGTCCGAACTTTCAAAACCTGTCGCTGCCCCAACTAAATCGTTTAAACAACTTATTGTTAGTACATTTACCGCAAACGGGTATTGTCGGCATCAATCTGAATTGTATCTGTATCTGTAAAGTTCACACCCCCGTCCGAAAGTTCGGTCAGCGCCTGGCGTTTTCAACGTATCAATGAATCGCCACCTCGGGGCTTGCGTTAGGCCCGCAAATCTTTCATGATGATTTAGATTAAAAACCTAGCCCACAGCCAGGCATTCAACCATTACAAAGCTCTGTGTGAGCTCGGTTTTCAATTGAATTCTTAATGAAAGATTTGCGGGCCTAACGCAAGCCCCGAGGTGGCGATTCATTGATACGTTGAAAACGCCAGGCGCTGACCGAACTTCGGACGGCGGTGCGAACTTTACAAAGTACAGTTCAGTTTGATGTCGACAATAACAGGCACCTAGTAAACCACTTACAGTGCAATTGCCGAGTTTGAAAACAAGGAATTACAATGCGAGTAATTCCGTCATTTCCGCATGACAAAACATTTATGCTGGTGCTACTGTACTGATTAGCTGGTACAAATTTAGGCTCAAGAAGTGCGCTTGATTTGCTTAGCAGCTTAGGCCGTTGGCTCTCTGTTCTTGCGCTGCGTCGCGACAAAATGTGTTACTATAAGATGAGCATTTTCATGAATTGTAACACTCAACCTTGTCCGTTACAGTCACCCTGTACTCTGTGTATCTTCTTTCTCGGTACGCGACAGGTCGCCGCCGCCAAGTCGCCGCCGCCAAGTCGCCGCCGCCAAGTCGCCGCCGCATTTTTGATATCCCAGATTTACATTACAATCCTAAAGATGAATCGCTCTGAGTGTGACATGACTTTAGCGCAACGACTTTTTTGCGGTAAAGTTGCGATGATAACCAAAATTTTCTTCTCTTGTCGCGAAGCGACCAACACCAGATGGAAAGCAGATGTAATCCAAGGACGGATAGGATCTGGTTTCTGAACCTCTTCGTTGTGGCTGCGATCGCCTTCACACATGGCGAGTGTTTACTCCACACATGGCGTCGGCGATGCGCGAGTGGTCTCCGAGTGACCCTTGGTCACACCCATACAGACGCGAAGACGCGAGAAGCGACGCCGATCATTCATATGAACCATCAACCACAGGAGACGGTCGTCTCGAACTCGCTCCGCTTAACCATCGCGCCACGACGTATTATATCACCTTATTGTATCGAACCCCTATTCTTGCGTGCATATTATTGTTATTCTTTATTTATAATAAAGGTTTAATTACCCAAGTTTGAGATCTACCAATTACGCATTGCTGCGCCTGGCCGAAACGACACCTGGAGATCAACTCCAGCGGACATCTCTACTCCGCACATCTCTCAAGAACAAGTTCGTTCGTAGCAAAAACAAATTGTGACCTATAAGCGCGAAGCCTGAGCGTCCTACGTAGCCTGGTAAGCCAAAAAACTAGACAAACCCTGCGGTGGCGCCTAGGCCTAAGCCTAAGGCAGTTACAGTATGGCTAGCTTAGAACGGAGCCAAAGCTCTCCTTACGGAGCCCGCTAATCAAGTAAAATTCCGGCGGCGATTTGGCGGCGGCGAGTTGTCCTGTTACGGTATCTTTTCGCATTTGTTGTAAACTGTAGGCAATATGAACCCTTTATATTTGTTAGCTTCATTAATCATCCTACGAATCAAAAGACAGTCGTTGAGCACTTTTGTTTTGTTTTTTCAATAGAAACAATTAAGTGAGTGCTGCGAATTGTAGTCGTTTCAAAGCTGCTTTGCCGTGGCTCACAATCAAGACTACCACGCAGTCGATGAGCGTCCAGGTGCTTTCCGACAACTGAAATTGTAGCGGGCAGTTTGCCGTTTGAACAGAGATCGTCATTCCAAAGTGTCACGAGCGCACAACGCCGCTAATGGAGAACACGCGGTTCGTCTTTACAACCGAGAAAATCCGGTAGCGGAGAACTCTGAAATGCGCATGTGCCGACCCGACTTGGACACTACAGTAACCCACGAATTGACGCAAAGAAGCGCTACCGCATGGATTCCACACTCGATTATCCAATGGAAATTGGCCGCGACGCCCGAATACGGCGAGTCGGGGAGAATTTGGGTTCCGAATTGATAAATTGAGAAGAGGAGCGCCTCGTCGAGGAACGTGACGATCGCCATAACGAGTAGGCGGATCTCGCGGGAATTGGCCGTTTTTTGCTGAAATTAGGCTTAAGCCTGACTACGGTACCTTCAGTTACCATCCAGATCGTGGCAACTATGACCAAGTAGATGAAAAACGAGATGCCAAACGCGGGAACGATGATGACGCGCTCGGAAATTGTGAGAAGAGGCTTTAGGGGCAACTCTTCGTAGTCCCATTGAAGGCAGTGCGGGAAGAAGCGCAGCGCTGCGTTAGGCGTCAACAGCACAACGAAGAAATAGGTCCCGCATGCCCAGCTGAACACGATCATCGCCTGAAATTTGCTGTCTGTGGTTGCAATTCGGATTGAAACGTACGATTGTGGCTCGCATGCATTTGAAGTGTCTGATGAGGGGAATGCGGACGAAGATGGCGAGGCGATTCAGGGTCAAAGAGAAGGTGAGCACGTTTACTGTACACCAGCAAAGCTGTGCTACGGCTCCGAGCCTCTGAAAGGGTGTAAATTATAGGCGTTTTCCAACTCAACCAGTCGCTATGTGTGTTTCTTGACAGTTCAGTTCAAATTAAAGTTAGAATCCACATTTGCCCCCGTCTTTGACGTGCTTTCAATGTCCCATAGCCCGGTTGCGATCACTCGAGGCGCATGGGCAAATAATATCGTTTCCGATTATGTGATTCAACTGTTCAAAATGTTCAAAAATTACAAAAATTCGGGTGAGTTAACATTCACTTTGTATTGTGCAGCAGATTTCAAAAAAGCAGCCTGGCGTTTCTATTTAGCCTTATGTTTTAGCCAGAGTCTTAGACTAACCATCTGTTTGCTGCCTTAAAGGGACACGGACATCGTTCCAAAAAAGTCTCAGATTTTTCTGAAATTTCGTGTACCCCCACCAAATCGACCCTCCCCACCAAGATGGCACTTACAGAATTTTTGTAGGACAGCCCATTCCTGAGTTAGAAATCAATAAGGGGGATCCTACATTTCCTAGAAATTCACTGGTCTTTGCACGATTTGATTGCGGTTGGATATGCTGTGTACGGTAGCACTTTGACTGTTTTTTGCCGAAAATGAGGATTTTCGGCCATTTCGAGTGATTCTGATGACATGAGAGTTCTTCGCGACCTCGAATTGGTTTAGAACGCCCCAGGAAACACAGGTTTGTGGCCATTTGGCCGAAAAAGGCAAAAATTTGTTATTCGCTGACCAATCGTGGACGCGCGCAACAGCACAAATCGATTTTTCATCGTTTCTCGGCTATTCAGCCACAAACCTGTGTTTCCATGGCCATTCTCGACCAATTCGAGGTCGCGAAGAACTCTCATGCCATCAGAAACACATGAAACGGCCGAAAATCCTCATTTTCGGCAAAAAACAGTCAAAGTGCTACCGTACACAGCATATCCAACCGCAATCAAATCGTGCAAAGACCAGTGATTTTCTTGGAAATGTAGGATCCCCCTTATTGATTTGTAACTCAGGAATGGGCTGTCCTACAAAAATTCTGTAAGTGCCATCTTGGTGGGGAGGGTCGATTTGGTGGGGGTAGACGAAATTTCAGAAAAATCTGAAACTTTTTTGGAACGATGTCCGTGTCCCTTTAAGCTTAAGCCTAGTCGTTACCGCATGTTTTGCCCTAGTTATCGGATTACCATGCTGCTTAGAGTGGTCTATCAGGCCTAAATCAGGATTGTTAATTATGGTTAGTTATGTCCCAAATAGCTCGATGTCAAAGGTGCTATCTATGCACGTCAGATAGCAAGCATGACAGGTCTCTTGGCCAGCGCCCACATTCCAGAAGCCTTGGAACAACAAGGATGCAGTTGTTGAGCGTCTCCAGCTAATCTCAACCGGACTCAGAAGCCCGTGCTAACGTCGAGCAGCCTCCCCGTCATCCAAAGAAGCTCCAAAAATGTCGTTACCTCTCCGGATCGTCTACTACTACTATCACATTGTGTAATTCGACTGATATGATAATGATGAACGGTGGAAAACGACAAGAAATCAACTTTGGTTGTACTTTGGACAGTATCGTAGGCTCTGAGAATAAGGCCATTCCACAATAGCCCACCTTATCCAGCGAAGGCAGGAATTTTGTATTCCCAATCGCCATAATCCCGCCAAACCGC
>MQUG01001369.1:0-11837 GCA_007213375.1 Steinernema feltiae | reverse complement strand
GTTGATTGAGTTGTTGAGTTGCGCTTTTCCTTGTTTTTTAGTCATTTCTACTCTAAAGTCATTAACCTTTAGCCGCGTTTGGAAATTCCCAACACTCGAGTACTCCGCGAAAGCAATTATAGAGTGGCATGGCCGCCGTAGAGACAGGGCAAAGTCGCCTTTTCAAACCACAATTCTGGCGTTGTTTACTTGCTGTTTGCATATCTGACGAGTCACATGACTTGAATCACTATCAAAACAGTCGGACTCATCGCCAGCGCTTGTAGCCCACACCAATTGTAGCTCCTACCCGCTTTGTTCCGAGACTTTTTGCCGCATTTCTGTCAACAAAAACGCGAAAACGATCGATTCGCCCAGCCACTTTTGTCGCTTTTTATGCAAACGCGAACACGTAATCGCTAAACAATGCGATCACAGCCGCTCTAATGCATTCCCGGTGTGTGTTTTCGCTCCTCCAGCACCGCTGTGTCAGCTCTACAACCCTCTCGTTTCAGCTCCTGATCGATTCGCCAGACTGCAGGCGCGTCGTCAAATCGCGTGCGCTAGTCGCCAAGTACAATCGACTACGGTATACGGTCATTCAATTCCAGGTTAGCGCTTCTCTTTGCTCAAAACTCGCTAGTAAACGTCGTATTGTAGGCGTGCTGTCGTGGGCGCACTGATTCGCGCTGAATTGCGAGCAAAACGATCGCGTGGAGAGCGGCGTGCCGCGATGATGGCGGCGACCGAAGAGTCGTCGACAACTCGCGGCCAACGTCCACGATGAACGGATCGCTGACCGCGACGAGTTGGACGACTCGAAGCTCGTCGAGCAGATCTTTGGTTTCCTGCCCAGCGACAGCACGGACAGCGCAATCTCTAGCGGGCATCGCTTTGCCGACCTGAAACTGGAACATCGGCCGCTTCTACGAGTTCTCCAACGCCGACGCCCTCAGAAAAGAGACCTCGAAGAGGATCTCGCCGGCTATCAATTCGGCAAATTCGCCGCAACCTACTTTCAGGTACCAATTGTAAAACACCGATTCAGGTCTGCAAACACAGCTTTAGGGTCACGTCTCCGCGCAGCACATCAGAAAAGCCGCCTTCGTCAACCGCTCCTTCAGCACGAAAACGCTGGCGACCAGCTGGCTGCGATGGCTGTGTGGATTACGATCCTGCGCTTCATGGGCGATCTGCCGGACCCAAAATATGGCGGCGATGCGAACACGGACAAGACCCTGTTATGACCAGGCTGTACAGTACGCTCGGGAAGACGTTTTCAAAGAGAGACGTGGACAATATGAGTCAAATGGGCGACTACGATACGGTAATTTTGATTATTGATTATTTGAATTTTATGCTGATTCATTAATCGGTTCTGGATGCCTCTTAAAAGCGCTTAGCAATACTGTATTTTGACAAGACGAGATTTTGACAAGTCAAAATAAGAGATATGCACGTCTATAGCTTATGGCTTTTGAGGGTGGCAAGTTGAGAATTTGGTCAATTGGCTTAGTTTTGATGCCCAGGAATTGGGCTTTGGCGTAAATCTCTGTGTAAGCCATATACGCACGTGTAACACAATGATAGCCGCAATAGCCAATTTCAATTCATAATCCTCGCTCATTACAGTACTCAACATCGAAAATCCGTAAAAACTCGGTCGGAAAGCTCATCTCGATGACGCTCAAAAAGAAGTCCAAGCTGAACGGACTCTCCGAGGATAGCGAATCCAGTGGCGGTGCCAGCGGCTCGCGCTACAGCTCCATGCTGGAGAACCGACCGACCACCAACCTCGACAAACTCCACTTTATAATCGGGCACGGAATCCTGCGCGCCGACCTTCGCGACGAGATTTACTGTCAGATCTGCAAGCAGCTGAGCCACAATCCCTCCAAGAACTCCTACGCTCGCGGCTGGATCCTTATGTCGCTGTGTGTGGGCTGCTTCGCGCCTTCCGACCGGTTCATCAAGTATCTCTACTGCTTCATTCGCCAGAATGGACCGTCGGGAGCGATCGAGTACAACGACTACATTGAGCATCGGCTGCGGAGGACGGTGAAGAACGGAACGCGTCATCAACCGCCGAGTTACATCGAGCTTCAGGCGACAAAATCGAAACAACCGATCGTCCTGGCGGTGACGCTGATGGACGGCACGGTGAAGACGCTGAACGCCGATTCCGCGACAACGGCAAAGGAACTCTGTGAGGGGGTCTCGAAGAGAATTGGCCTAAAAGAGCCGTTTGGCTTCTCCGTGTACATTGCGCTATTCGATAAGGTACTTTAAAGGATGATTTTTGGACCTACAGAAAACCAACCTTTAGGTCTCTTCTCTCGGGTCCGGTAACGATCACGTCATGGACGCGGTCAGTCAATGCGAGCAATACGCCAAGGAGCAGGGAAGACAGGAGCGGAACGCTCCCTGGAGGCTCTTCTTCCGCAAGGAGATCTTCACTCCGTGGCACGATCCCCGCACCGACCAGACGAGCACCAATCTGATCTACCAGCAGGTGGTGCGCGGTGTGAAATTCGGAGAATATCGCTGTGACAAGGAGGCCGATCTGGCGTTGCTCGCTGCGCAGCAATTCTTCATAGAGCAGAAGGGTGCAGCGCTGAATATCGAGCGTCTGGAGGTGTCCATTCCCAGCTATCTGCCTGACCACGAGCTCCAGAAGAAGTCAGGCTCGATGGAGCGATGGATTCAGCTGATTATGCACACATATCGCAAAGTACCGTAATCTCGCAATGGATGAATTTGTGATTCTGAGTGTTTAGAAGCTACTGAACGACGAGCGCAATCCGAGCATCGATCTAGTCAAAGAAGACGTCGTGTCTTATGCTAAATTCAAGTGGCCGCTGCTGTTCTCGCGATTCTACGAGGCGTACAAGTTTGCCGGACCTCCGTTACCAAAGAACGAGGTCATCATTGCGGTGAATTGGACCGGAATCTACGTGGTTGACGACCAGGAGCAGGTGCTCCTGGAGTTTTCGTATCCGGAGATTACCGGAATTACTTGTACCCAGTAAGTGTGGTTGCTGAGAAGCTCAGGCTTAGCTAAGACACATGACACGATTTAACAAAAACATACAAACTTGCGACCTTCCCACGGCAACCCCAAACACTAACCGATTGCATCACACCAACACTCTTTGCGTAGAGCTTCATTTTTGCTATACCGCAACAGTCAATGTTACTCTAGCCATTCAAGCTGCTCTCCCTAATATAATCACCATCGTTGTAGGACCAAACGAATTGGAACCGAATCGTTCACAATCCTGACAGTCAGCAACGACGAGTACACCTTCCAATCGCCAAACTCGGACGACATTCGCGATCTGATCATCTTCTTCCTCGACGGCCTGAAGAAACGTTCCAAATATCTCGCCGCCACCGAAGACTACAGGCCTGAGGACCGATCGACCTATTTGGAGTTCCGGAAAGGAGATCTCCTCATTCTGGCCGATGATCTCGTCGGCTCTCAAGTCGATTTGCAGCAGTTTGTGAAGGCGGAATGCGTCAGAACAGGCCTCACAGGCAATGTCCCCACAGAAGCGGTCTATGTGCTTCCTACCGTAATGAAGCCTACCGTAGACGTGATGGAGCTGTTCGCTCAACAGCCGGAAGCGTCAATGCCCAAGGAGAACAACGTGTTGGCGTTGATCCACAGTAATCCACACGCCGATCGTCCTTACACGATGGAGCTCTTCGCTGCGGACAACTTCAGGTCAGTTGCGCACTACCGTAATCTGCTCAATTGAAAGTCGTTTTTAAAGTAGAAAAATTGTAAAATGGTTTAAACGTAAGTAGTAGCTCGTGTTGTTCTCGTCTAGCCTACCGTAACCCCTTGCTATAGAAGCTGTTTCAGGCAAGTGAAGCGGTCGATAGCCAACGGGCTTCATCGACAGCACGAAATGTGGAAACACTCGCGAGAACCCATCAAGTCTGCGCTTTTGAAGAAGCTCGATGGCAAGGAGGAGCCGTGCCAGGACGCAGTAACGCTCTTCCTGAACGTCATGAAGTACATGGGAGACCATCCGATGCGGAGAACGAAGAGCATCATCGATCTCACCGACCAGATATTCAAGATCCCTCAGAAATTCGTTAGTTTAAGCCTGTATTACCCGCCTAAAGCTCGATTTTAAGGAAATCCTCCGCGACGAACTCTACTGTCAACTGATGAAGCAGCTGACCGAGAATCCAAATGGAATGAGCGAAGACAGAGGCTGGGAGCTGCTGTGGCTCACTGTAGGCATCTTCCCTCCTTCGCAGGGTCTCCTCAAGCACGTGCAGCAGTTCCTCCGCTCCAGGCATCTGCCAATTGCGTTGGACTGCTTGAATAGGCTACAGAAAATGCTACGGTAGGTAGAGGAGAAGACTGTGGATGCTACTATTGGCCATTTCTAGGACCGGCTGTCGCAAATACCCACCGCATCAAGTGGAGGTCGAAGCGATTCAACGCAAAACGACCCAAATCTTCCACAAGGCGTTCTTCCCCGACAACACCGACGAAGCGATCGAGGTGGAGTCGTCGACGAGGGCGCGCGACTTTTGTAATAAGATCTCCGCTCGGCTCGCCTCGTCTCTCCTGACGGATTCAGCTTGTTTGTGAAGATTAGCGAGAAAGGTACATCTACAGTAACCCGATTCGAAAGTCGACAACAACTGTTTTTTCCACAAAATTTCGATTTAAGCCAAAGTTCTAAAACTACTACCGTAGCCCCCAGAATCAATGTCTAAAAATTGAATTTTCAGTGATCAGCATGCCAGAGAACGAGTTCTTCTTCGACTTTGTGCGCCAACTCTCCGACTGGGTGCGCACGAGTCGACCCCAACGCGACAGCCAAGTGCCCGTCTTCACCTATCAGGTCTTCTTCATGCGAAAACTCTGGCTGAACGTCCACCCCGGCGAAGATCGCAACGCCGACGTCATCTTCCACTACCACCAGGAGCTCCCGAAGTACCTCCGCGGCTACCATTCGGTCTCGCGCAAGGACGCGACCGATATCGCCGCATTGATTCTCCGCGCGCAGACGCGCGACGGCAAACAGCCGCCGTTCCATCAGCTCCACGCGCTCCTAGGCGATGTTCTGCCGCGGGATTTGGTCAAGCAGCTCTCGGTGAACGAGTGGAAGAAGCAGATCACCAACGCATTCGTCTACGTCCAGAATATGGGCTCCGAGGACGCACAGATTGAGTTTTTGAGGCGGTTGGCCGAGTGGCCGACGTTCGGTTCCGCCTTTTTCGAAGTGAAACAAACTTCGGACGCGACGCTTCCCGAGAAGCTCTTGATCGCCATTAACAAGCTCGGTGTGAACCTCTATCACCTGGACACAAAGGAGAACCTCGCCAACTATCCTTTCAACGTGATCAGCAACTGGACGAGCGGCAACACCTACTTCCACATGACTGTGGGCAACCTGATGAAAGCCAGAAGGCTGCTATTCGAAACCACCCTGGTAGGATTACTCTATCCTCTAGCGAGCCTCACGTGGAACCGCATTTTAGGGTTACAAAATGGACGATTTGCTCACCTCCTACATCAAGGCGCTGCTGTCATCATCGACACGACACGACGAAGACAACGAAATGGAGGTGGCGTAGACGCCTCCATTTCATTCTTGCATTTCTCACTCACCTACTGTATCATACTTCATACGTTCTGCGTTCCACTGTGAAACGGTTTTCAACACCTACAAATTGCTCCCATTTACTTGTCCGGATGAATCGATTTTCGTACTTAATAATCGTTGACGTCGTATTTGATATGTTCAGTTATTAAATTATTGTCTTAAAATCGAGCAGGTAATTGCTGTGCCAACGTAGGATTGTAAATTTTTGTAGGAGATCGCAGTCTTGAGCTATACAGCTTAGCGGGGGCGCTACAATTCCTAGAAAATCACTGGTCTTGGGGCTATTGATTGCGATTTAATGTGCTAGATACGGTCACATTTTGACTACATGTTGCCAAATCAGGCTAAGTTCGGCCATTTTGAATGATTCTGATGGCACGAGCGTTTCTCACGATTTAAAATTAGCCTAAATAAATCAAAGAAACACAGATTTGTGCTCGTTCGGCTGAGAAATCGCGTTATTCCGACGCGCGCCAAGAGCTCTGTTGAGGTCGTTGAGGTCGGGAAATCTCCATTTTCCATCTATTTTCGGCCAGAACGCTGTAATTCTGTGTTTCCATGACCGATTTAGACTAATACGAGGTAGCGGAGAATGTCACGTACCACGACGAGAGTCTTGGTGCAAAGCCGGCGTGCCCAGTTTTCCTGAGTCTCGCCCCAAAGTGACCCCAAAGGTCTGGATGGGCATTCCTACAAGCTACTTATTTACTGTACATCTTTCTTTACACACGGCTGATTCAATTAACATTGCGGATCTATCTTCGACGTCTGTTTAAGGATGTGATTGCAGTTACCGTAACCATTGAAACCGTTTTTTTCCGCCTTCCGACCACCCACAGAAATCTTCTCCTGACGGTTTGGTTGCCGACGAGATAAACGAATCCGCTGAAGGCTGAGAGCAGCAATTTAATAAATTTAATAACCAATGTTTGCCTACTATGGAGGAATATCCATCCGAGCTGACCTATCAGGCCACTGTACTTGGCCAGTGCATTGCCCGACGGCAGATAACTAACACCCAAGTAGCCTACAGTAGATAGAGCTGCGAGGAAAGCAATGACCAGCGTTTGAAGGGATAACTTTAGCGATTTTTAGGCTAATTTAGAACTGCAATTGAGACTCACCGATCGCTGGGCGGCAGAATTGGTGCCGTCCCCCATTTTGATCAAAAATGCGATCACGATGAGATAGCACGCGGTGACGAAGGCGAGTTTGATAAAGTTGTTGTAGATGTGGAACGGATTGTTCTGAAAACTGGCCTTGATTACGGTACTTTGCGAGACAGATCACTTACGTCACCATCGAAGAACACGCCGGATACGGGGTCATAGACGTAGAACATGGCCGGATTGGCTACAGTACCCGCTGTCGCGTAGCCGAGGACGAATATCAGCCAGAACCAGGCGCGTTTGCCATCGAAGAGTACGCTGACCAGGCCGGGTCTCGCAAAGATCAGAACGCGGTTGACCGCGAGGACCTCGGACGCTGCGCAATAGGCGTACCAGTGGACTGAAGGATGGAATTGAAGAATCGTCGTGTGTGGGCGGGCATGACTCACACATAAAGTAGACGCTGTAGGAGTAGAGCCACGCGCCTGCAGGTTTACAGTAGGAGATGTCCAGAACAGACGCAACTCCTGACACGAAACAAGCCGTTATGATGTTGACAATGTCCAGACACGTGGTTATGGTGAGCAGTTTGTAGATCGATTCGTTGATTAGTGGTGCACGACTGAAATCATCGGCAATTTTACAGTCAACCGAGGTGGCAAGTTGAGAATTTACCAGAAAACCGACAAAACAAAACAGTTGACCGGCAAACCGATGAAACCAAGGACAATGTACAGGATGCCAGTGTAGAAGGCTCGGCCGCCTGGGTGATTGCCGTATTGCTCAAGGTCAAGTTCAGGGTTGATCGTTAGACGAGTTCCGTTGCAGAATGGAAGGTGCGTCATGGTCCTGGAGATTTGAATAAAATAAAAGCTATTTGTGGACAGGGCTTACCAAGCTTACGTGAGAGGAGGCGGACACTTTTTGAGGGTCTCTTGGTAGCAATGACAGAACGGCGATTCTTAACGGAGCGTTGCAAACGGAACGGAGCAAACAATTCCACTCAAAACGCCGGACCGTGTTATGATGACAAGAAAACAAGCAGCTCAAAACATGAAAGTCTGACAATTCAAAATACACCTTCGGAATGATTAAATGCCACGAAAGAGCAGATTTATTGACCATAATCCAAAACGCTCGCGCTCGGACTACAAATCACAAATGTGTTTTCTGATTTTTCACAAATACGCACTAAAGGGGCCGGTCTTATACGGAATATTCGAAAGCCATAGGCGTTGTGTTCGAAACAATGTCTACAAACAGCTTGTCTGAAACGTGAGATCAGACACCGTTTGCTGACTTTAAAGGTCGTTTTGTGAGATGCCGCGATGAAATTAGTCTCACACTCCTGTCTTTCTATGGCCGTTCTAGACGAAACGTTCACGCGCTCAGACACTCACTACATGGACAAGTCGTTACACGATTGGATTTTGAAATCGGAAATCTGACTTTGCCAAACAAACCGCTCCTGACCAGCGCCCGCATCCTAAAAGCCCGGGAACTGCAAGGATGCGATAGTTGCGATCACTCCTGAGCGTCTACAGAGGATCTCAACCGGACTGAGAAGCCTGTGCCATCGACGAGCAGCCTCCCCGTCATCAGGAGAAGCTCCAATCATGTAGTCACCTCTCCGCACCCTCTCGTCTCTCCACTACGGAGGGTCTCACTTAAACTTGGAAGAAATCTGACTAATACTGAAAATACACGGAAAAAGCTGGAAACTCAAAGGTTCACTCTGACACTTCCACACTTGCAGAGATCTGTGGAGTGGCTGTACACCACCATCAGCGAATACTGACCGTAGTCGGCTTTTTGCATTGGCCTACAGAACTGAGATGGCGACGGTGCTCACGTAACGCGCTAGGTCAATCTCACGTGGCCGCCAGTGCGTCATTCTGACATCAAAACATGTTTTCCATCCGAAATCCAAACAATGAAAATTGTGAGAACGCAGAACTTGTGTGATTGTAATTGTGGCTAGGCAAAGGTCAACAAACCTAACTTTTTATGTATCTACAGACATCGCATGATCATGTTAGCAGTGTGTGTGATTTTCAGAGAGACTACCGCACGTAAAATGAGCACTGTGAACCTCTTTTGTCTTTTTTCAGTCAATTTTCAATCCAATCGAACAGTCTTCTCCTAACGGTTTGGTTGCCGACGAGATTAACGAATCCGCTGAAGGCTGAATTTGACAACAAGGAGAAGGTGACAACAAGTAATGGAAGAGACAACTGGAGAGGCAACGCTGCGCTCCCTCTTCAAGTCGTGTCACGCCTGAAGTTGTCCTATAACGAACAACTGTTATAGCGTTAATTATTACCGTACCTTGAGAGTTAGCTTATTTGTTCAAACTATTGGTAAAATCCCATTATGCCTGTGCTTTGGTCACTGTTCCACAAGCGTTGTGCAGCCCGGACGCTAATGATGGATTACAGTTCACTTTGGATTGCGCGTAATCCAGGGTATGAATCCAGAAAACTGTACTTTACAATCGACTGATTTAACATCGCTGTTCTGTTCGGAGGCAATTTGATTGCTTTAGAGCAAAAACGTCGCTGACGGGATTATCAAGTTCAATTTGTGTCACTTGACCCTCATTTTTTACCTTGTTTTTAAAACTCCACTTTTGACTGATCGCAAAAACATGCACAGCCTGACGTTAATCAGGGATTACAGCGCATCCTTTTTTAACCGTTTTCGTTCATATCCCGACTATTGTCGAAATCAATGCATATGCGACCTGAGGCGAAATTTAGCGATATGTGTCCGCAAGAAGACGTTAATAAGGCTTTAAGGCTATCTTTTCGTGTTGATTTGGTGCAAATGCAATGGTAGCCGATAAACATCGATTTCAAAAGTGAATATCTTGCTGGACGTGAATTCCTGGGTCCAAAGCTGCCGAACTCTGTCAAACACGCCAGCTGGCTATCATGTCAGCAGCTATGCAACCTGTAAAAACGCAAAAACCCCAAAATTTTCCACTAGAACCACCCTAAACAAGAATTACATTTGAAATCGATGTTTCTCAGCTGCTATTTCATGAATCAACACAAAAAAAAAATAGAATGAAGCCTTGCAAACATCTTCTCAAAAACAGATTTCGCTCAAATTCGCCTCAGATCGCATGCGTTGCCGAGTTATGTCGCAAAGTGGCATTTCCCATCGAAAATGGAGTGCGGCGAACATTCGAACGTACTATTTCATGATTTCGACAATATCTTATTATCAAAAGTTGCCCGCTTCTCTGATTTCAATGAGTCATGCTACACTTGAACTCACTGCAATAGTCTAGACGCCGCGTCTCGATTGCGACCTGTTCCAATTGTGAGTCGATTTGCGGTTCACGCGCGGTTCAGCCGCTTTCAAAAAACCGCTTTTTCAAGATTGTGCAAACTTGTAATGTGTTAAAATTAAGCGAAAACTCGTTAGCTCGTGTTGCCGCTCGCTGCGGCGCACACCGTGTTCCAAACAGGTTTCCTCCCCCACAAAGTATCATCGTATCCATCCGCTTTCGCCTCTTTCGGTCGCGCGCGCGCCTCATCACAATCAATAGCGCGCGATTTATTCAACGCTGTGGGTTCTCCTCCTACTCCTCTTTTGCAATTTCTGCCATTTTTGTGCTCCTGCAATCAGCTCAGATTGGAACATCCGTTTCGCTCGCGATCACAAAGAACTTTGGCGGCTTTAAGCCGCGTTCCAAAGGGCGTTCTGCGTTCGTTAAGCTGATTAGAAACGCAAAAACGCCTTGGTGTCTGCCCTCGCAATGCGCGTTATCACCGGTTCGTTTGCGTCAACGTTCTGGCTGCTCAATCGATGTTTCAAGGGCGCGTTTAGACTATGAGGTCATGTTCTCAAGTTAGATCAGTAGTCCAAACGCCAGGTTTACGACCTTGTTTTGACAGAACTTGACCAGATTTGGGCTACAGTGCGCTTGTTGTTTGGCTAATTGCTTTTTTCGTGTTTATGGGCTATTGTCAAGCCTGTTTTAAGCCCATTTTACGTCCGATCGCTTCGTGTTTTGCTCGAATTTTGAACGTTGAAAATGTTCGGTTTAGTGCGAATTGTAGCAAAATTGGGTTGCAAGGCTTTGATCTACATTTTGTGCCGATTTGATGCAAATTCATGCAAGAGAATAATCGATTTCAATAGTGCCCATCTTAGTGAGCCGACAAACTCGTTTACAGGCCATCATGGCACCAATTATGCAGCTAACAACCTTTGAAAACAGCCCTTAATTGCATGCTTAACGGGGATATGTCGGAAAGTGTCATTTCGCGTTGAAAACAGGGATGTAGTGCAGGCAAGACAAGTCCGAACGTGCGACTTTTTGTAGATGCTCTGGGGTGAGTTGTACCCAACCCATAATAGTTGATGTTGAATTCAGGCAAAATTATGCACAAAGAAAGCTAAATTTGCTTGCAGCTAACCTCTCCTTGTAATCATGGCTCAAATCTAAGTGTTCTGTAGCTCCAAAACGTCATTTTATGCTTGTTTACATCATTTTCTGCACAAATTCGACCTAATTTGTCAATGAATTTCGCAATAAGACGCTGTCCGGCGTCTGTTTTGACTTTTAAACCGCGACTCTCCTTATCACCATCACCTCCTCACTGTCATACACACGCGCGTTACCCAGACCCAGACTCATACCCAGAATGCCCGTTGCAGTGATCATGCCGTCGTCTAAAACCGAGCCCGGACCAGCGCCACCGCCCTATTTCGAAACGCTCGCAGGCGGTGCGTTTCCGAATCAAGTCTCCGTAACGCTGCCGCCCTACAATCCTGACGATTTCGCCTACGTTCTACCCCGAGAATCGTGATCGATCCGCTGGAACGACTACGTGAGTTTGATCGTTTTGAACTCCGCGTTTGATTACCGGTTGGTTGGTTTGTAGGACCGCGTGTGGAACCGCTGCGAGTGAACAGGCGAACGCTGATCTGCAGGCTCATCTGCTCGCTGAGCTGTGCGTTGATCGTGATTATTGTACCTTTCGTTATCTACGTCATTCTCGTCGACCTCCACATTTCCGCTGGTGAGAGCCGAGCGGTCGAGCACAGAGGGATTTGATAAATTGTGACCTGTGTGTGTGTGTGTATGTGTTGTGTATAATGA
>MQUG01001368.1:0-19201 GCA_007213375.1 Steinernema feltiae | reverse complement strand
AATTTGGATATCGCAATTGGTACAAACCAAATACTTCTAAAAACAAGAAAAATAATTGCTTTTGCATTTTCTAGTGAGTCTTGATCGAGAACGCAGGTTTAGCAACAGGATTCGCTGTTTTAATGCAGCTAGTGTTGTAGATATTAGCGAGGTGGCATCGCCAGTGCAACAACAAATCAATAGGAAGAAGACTAGAATCAAGAACTGCCTCGAGAGAATACGATGAATTGAACGAGCTTCACGGCAATTGTCGGATTAAATTCGTATGACGCATTCGGTTATTAGCCAAAGGAGCCTGCGGTGTAGCCGTCTCTGTTCGTCTGTTTTTTCAAGGGCGATTAAGGAAAACGTTGAAATGTTTATTCCACGAGGAGTAAAATCGAACAAAAATCAATCATGTCAAATAGTTGCGCTAAAGACAGAGTTTTTGTCGGTTTCCACATTAGGCTAATGAACAAATCAAAATCGGCGAGCACGATTCAAATGCAAAATTCTAAAATCCGCAGATTCAAACGATTCCGCCTCAATAGTTTCGGTCTTGCAGCAAACAGTTGGGAGTGTGAGTACGGTACCAGCACACAACTAATGTAAGCAAGAATTAGACTATATAACCCTAATTCGCAACACTTGATCGGTGAAAACCATCCGCAACAGCGTTGCAGGCTGACCGCAACCGTAAATCAACCCCTGAGTGGACAAACACGCGCATGTTGATCCGTGGAAATGTGAGCAAACAGAAATAGCGACAACAGCGGGAGCAGAGCGGTATCAAAATCAAATTTACATACCAACTGCCTGATTGACAGCTGTAGCAAACATTTTCCGCCTCCAATCTGACTGTCGCAGCAGACGTAGCGGCAAAGCAACTACTCTGTGTGTGGTCCAGCGGCCGTTACGTGAAATATGGCGGACAACACGCATAAGAGCCTTGTGGACAAGTACAACTCGCGCGCATTTCCATTTTGTTCCGCATTTTATGAGCATTTCTACATTGAAGAGCACGATTTGGAATTGACCTTTGGGAAAGAGCGCGACCACACAATGTGCGGTTCCCGCGGCTTTTCGAAATGCGATTTACGGCAATAGTAGCATGATTACATGTTATCGCGGATATTCAGGCGGCAAATGATTTGACATCAAATAAAAAAATAGTAATTTGGGGATCGAACCAGCGACTCTTTGCGCCCCTTATCTCGGATCAAGCAAACGCGCTTAAGAAAAACGCAATTGTCGCGCAGTTGTCGACTTTGTGGCCTTTCCTAGCGAATCGAGTCTTGGGCTGATATCACGGCGCGGGGATTTGATTTTTTTCTCATTTTGCGATATTTAGTCGCTGCGCAACGAAGAATTCAGACGATGATGTTGGGATTGATGTTGTTTGCGAAGAGCAAAAGGGCGAAGAAGAGAAGAAAACAGGAAGCATAATCGAGAAATTCATCTTCTCTTAGGAATTAGCAAAAGCAGTCAAGGAACGCTCATGTGATGAGCCTATGAGCTAATGTCGTATTGTATCTAAATGTCTCGAATTGCGCTGATTCATCCTTGTTCCCCTCTGCCCCCTGTAATGATGAGTGTTTTCCGATTATGCTTCAATGTTGACTCAGCAACGGCGCATCGCAAAATCGTCTGTTCCGAAAAGTCTTATTATCTAACTAACCCAGCCAGCGAGCAATCAACACCTCTCGTTCGTCTCGTCAAATCAGCACTTTCACAGTTCCTTTTACGCCGTGATCGACCGGGAATCGAACCCGGGCCGTTTTGAAAATCATTGGTTTCACTGTTTGCGACTTGAGAAACTGTGTAGCATGTATGTTTGATATCAATTTTTTGATTAATTATTATGAAAAAACAGGCAATAAACTCGTACAAAATCATCAATCAGGTCGCTGGCAAGGTCTCTCCAACTCCTCCACCTTCGTCTTTCCTTCCACAAACTTCTGTTTGTCCGATTCGTTCAAAATTCCCACAACTCCCTTTCGTTTGTCTATCAAATACCATCCAGAATTGGCATAATTCGCGCCTTTTCTCGCCGATTGCGCAAAGTATCGCACGCAACGTTCGTCTTCGTCGTTCCCGAACCAGCTGTGACTGAGTGCACCGCCATAGCAGGCGGGATTGAATCGATTATCGTCTTCTTTTAGGACGAATTTGTGTCTAAACAGAGAGAAATTAGAGTTGGCGGGTCTTGTTAAGTTCGAATTTTCAATTTTGATTGAAAAGCCACCAAACTGAAACAAAAATTGCTAATTTTGACATTAAACCAAAAATCAGCTTAAAAACTGAATGTGCGTAGAAAGACCTACTCATTGGTCTCGTATTTGACCGTAATCTCCTTCGCAAAGTGCGGTCTATTTGAATCATACCACATAAGCACGTAGTCCAGTTGATTACAAAATCCTTTCTCGTCCTTACAGTATCCCTTGGGGATTAGATGGGTCTAAACACGCTTGTACGAATAGCTCTTGTTGAAGCGAAGAACCTACGACGGATTTGAACGAATTCGCCCATTCTTTATGGACGCCTTTCATGTGGAACGGCTTCTCCTCGTCGTACTTGGCTACCGTATCCGACTGCGGATCGATCTTCACAAATCCCATAATAGCAGAAGCATTGTGTAGTCCTGCATCTCCTCCGTTGCAACCACCCCACGTGGTGTGCTTGATCTGAACTGCTGATTTGAGAGAATCAAGCTTTAAACGTCCACCCACGTTGAAATTTTCCAGTTTGTCAATGACCACTGGCGCCGCTGTTGTCGTAGCAACGCTTTCCGCGCACGTCATCTTGCAGTTTTTGGGCAAATCCGCGATTGTCACTTCGCCCTTGAGGAACTTCCATCTATCCGCTTCGTTCAGAATCGCTTCGATGCCCTTTTCCGGATCGATCAGGTACCAACCGGAGCCTGGATAGTTTGCGCCCGCTCTCTTTGATTTTTCAAAGTATTCAACGCATTTCGGGTCTTTCACGCCAAACCAACCCGACCCGCAGCACGCGTCTTCGTCTGGTTTCAGAGCAAACGAGTACCTGAGTTAGCAAGAGTGGTTTGCGAGAAAGCAGGAAAAGCGGAGACTCACTTTTTGTCTTTAAATTCAACCTTGTACGAGTTGGAAAATTTGACATCATCGGAGTCGTACCACACAAGAAGTTTGTCGAGTTTTTGACAGAAACTCTGAAACTTTCTGTCTATATTTACACAGTTTGGAGATTTTAAAGAAGGTCACCTAGCTGGCGCATTGCCAAAATACCAGCCAAACCAGCCGCCTCAGTATTCACTAAATTCAAGTAAATTTGCCTGTTTTGTGCGCTCAACAGTTTATGAGTTCGATTTGGCTAAAAAAACAACGAAAATAGCGTGATGTAATCGAGTATAAAACTCGGATTTCGACGGCTCGATAGCAACACCTTCTTATCTAAGCGAGTCACGAGCCGGTAGTCTCGATTTCCGGCTCTTCAGCTTCACTGACAACGTAATCAGTCACGTTTGTTTCAACGTATATGCATGTGCAATCGGCGAAATCAATAAGTCGGGAATCAAAAGTTTCATCTTTGATATTTTTTTGGCCAAACTGGCCACAACTAAGCTTAACCAAGCTAAATAAATTGTTCTTAGACTTTGCAAAGTCTAACTTGGAAGTTTAAAACTAAGTTTAAAACTTATAAATATAAAATGGCCACTCGACTGGTCGTGTCAGTGACGCGACTAGTCGGGAGCTGTGAGCCAGTTTCCTATAAGCCGCTTGTGTTTTTGTTTGCCATGATCTTCAGAATTTAACGCTTAATTGACGTTTTTTTCTCACAAAATGTGACTACTGCTCGGCAACACGGATTGTACTTATATCTTGAATTCTATCGGTTTGCTAAGATTTCACACTTGTGTCTAGACATTGCAGACAAAATAACAAAATAACAGACATTTGTTCGCTTCAGCAAGGCGGACTCATGTCTGTCTGAAATAGTCTTCAGGAACGATGCGCTTGTAATGGGGGTTAAACATTGTTGGGTTTTTGAAAAAAAAAGAAAATAACTCACATTCTCTTCATTACAGTAGCCATGGGGGACGGTTTTGTGCTAAAATCAACCATCAGCCATCTTGTCTTGCTTCTGCAGCTTACCATAAAATCTAATCTGTTCCATTTGTCTTCCTTGCGCTTAAATTGCGTCTCTTCTCCGTAATTCACAACTTTCCCGTCCTCCATCTGCAGCAGACCGTAAACCAAAGCGCCGTTTCCGAGACCTTTATCTCCGCCGTCACATCCATCCGTTGTTTTGTCCAAGAACTAATCGTACGCGCGTCTTATTGCAAAGCGAAAGAAGAATACCTACCACATAGCGCTCCGGCGGCTCACCGATCGCTGCATCACACGTGCGCTCACATGGCTTTGTGAGTTCGTCAATGCTAATCCTTCCGTCCAAGAACTTATCATAGTCGCCTGCGTTCAGAATCGCTTCAACTCCGTTCTCCTTGTCGATCAAGTAATAACCGGCCGTTGGATAGAGAGCGTTGCTCGACAAGTCGCTCTTAAAGTAATCGCCACAGCGCTGCGGCGTGCGGTCGTCGATTCCGTACCAATTTGCGTTGCAGCAGTCATGTTCCGATATTGCAAAAACGTGTTTTTTGACGCCAAAATCAATGAGCAACTCTTTGCCGTAGATGACATCGGAGGAGTCGAATCTCCAGATCACTTTGTCCACTCTGTCACAGAAGCTCTGGAAATCGTGTTTGCAGCGAAACAGAAGGGGATTATTGTTGGATTAAATTCGAATGTGGCATTCGAAAAAGGCGCGCAATACGCCATGTATGTGGTCTCGGTACGTGTCAACTTGGCGCCGCCGACTTGGCGCTGAACAATCTAAGTTCGTAGTACGAAGCCTAGTGAGTACGATGAACAAAGATAAAATGCCTGCTCTTAGCTCTAAGCCTAGAGAATTTTAGGGTCTGTGTGCCATGTGTGTGGTCTTCTCTGTACGTCTGTCTGGTTTTTGTTTGTTTTTGGTTGCGGAGAATGTTGAAATATTTGTTCTACGAGGAGTAAAATCAAAATCGTCTTATCATTATTGTTGATTAGCCTCTTTTTCATTATTTGCACCCATTTTCGCACCAATCTGTGAAATTTGAACTCAGAAGTAGTGTTTTCGTTTTCCACTACAATGAATTGTTATAAATTTTTTCAAATTTCACAAATTGGCGTGGAAATGGCAGCAAAAGATGCAGAAGAGCCCAATCAACGGCCGTTAATGACTCTTTTTTGATGTTACTCTTCGTGGAACAATTATTTTAACGTTATTCTCAATCGCCGGTGAAAAAACAAACGACCACACACATTGCAGGCTCCCGTAACGATTAACCAAATGTTTAATCCGACAATAGCATGAGATGAGCACGCTGCTTACCTTATGGTGACCACATCGGTACATTTGACTATTGTAGTACTAAACGGCCATTCTTAAAATTCGTATCTTAATCTATCTAATCTCACCCAATACGAGCTCCAATAAACGCCATTTGGTCCGCCCAGACGGTAAATGTTGTAATTAGTAACTTTGTTGTCTTGAATATGCAACATTGCGAACCCAACATCGCTGTTCTTCAGTCCTGCAGAGCCTCCGTGAGCTTCGCACCCCGTTTCGAATTTGACCTGAAACGAGAACGTTGTATTGATGATTTTAGGAACATAATCAACTGGACGGCTATGGTTAGGGGAGCAAACCTTGCTACGACTTGATAGATGGAGCGCTTGCGCCATTAACGACGCCTCCGCCGTGAATGGGAATCGGCTACCGGAAGCGGTCGATTCCCATCTGCTGAAAGAACCCCGAATAAAACGATGATCGAAGCGAGAGTTCGCACATTCGTACGGCCGTTGCAGTGCCCCCAATCAGCCTTTTTAAGCATACAATCAACCGGACGGCTAAGGTTAGGAGACGAAGCGGCAGTGAAGCGGAGCGCGCGCCCAGTCTCCGAGTGTCACTTTGGAGAAACTTCGAGTTTAACCTATTTTCTGTTGCTCTCGGGAATCGGCTGCCACAAGCGGTCAATTCTCATCCGCTAAAGGAAAACATCATCTCTTTCCCTTCCCTACAACAGCATAGCGTTCGAATCCGCTTCCAACCTAATCCACACACGTCAGCTAGACTGTTGAACGGAAGCTTCTAACGGAAGAAACGTAATCGGCGAAATTAAATTGAACTTGCATTAAATTCCACGTTTTTCTTGCACTCGTAATCACACGGCTTCCGGAGGCTCTCGAGCTTCAGCTCTCCTCTCACGAATCGATCTTTGTCCTCTTCGTTAAGGATCGCTTCAACGCCTTTCTTCTTGTCTATCAGATAGTAACCAGAGTTCTTGTAGTTCGAACCGGCTTTTTGGGATTTGGAGAAATAGGCGACGCACTCGGGATTCTCGATGCTGCCAAAGTAGCTTGAAAGAAGCGCTTCGCAGCATTCGTCCGCGTCCTCGTTGTTGTCGTTGGGGGTTTTTACCGAGAAAACGTGTCTGAAAGTGTTTGTTACGGTGGTGGTTTGTTTTGCCAGGAAACACATTCTAAAACTTGGACTCGAGGTCTATAAGCTTGTCGTAAGCGCGCTCAATGAGTCAGATCAGCATGAGACAAGTCAAGCATTTTAAGAAGGCAATATGTGACTCAAGTTTCAGTTGCTAAATATGAAACTTGGGCGCAAAGGCCAATTTCCAGCGATAAAAACGCCCCGCGCGCTGAGGAATATAACAGTGCCTAAAGAAATCTAGACAGAAGCGATAGCGCTGCATTACAAATGTTCTCAGAGGCTGTTTTGTGCTCTGACAACACACTGGACCCTCGTTTTGGAGACCCGGGTTTTCAAACGCCCAGACAATCTTTTTTCGTTTTTAAACTTATTTTAATGCAGTTATTGTCGAATCGGAATCAAACGTCACTTTGTAAAGTTCGTACGTTTGAACGAGCGCACAGCGCTCGGTGTTGTCAACGTATCGGACCTACCGAGGCAAATTACGCGTCTTGTCGCACTCAGTATCTATGAAACATAAAAATCGATGGTGTTCGGCTGTGGAGAGACCAATTCGCTCACTGTTGGATGCAAAAGATGGATTGACACCTTGCCGACGTCGCTATGAGATCAGATTTTGCAGAAATTTGCGACAAAACGCGTAATTTGCCTCGGTAGGTCCGATAGGTTGACAACGCCAAGCGCTGTCAGCAACATTCCAGTGCGCGCGTTCGAACGTGCAAACTTTACAAAGTGACGTTCGATTCCGATTCGACAATAACTACTAACAACGTTTCATTGGTTCTAGAGTCTCCACAAGGCTAGCTTAAAAGTGTAATTACAGTTCCAGAATCCTTCCTTTCTAGGCATCAAATCGACTTACCTCTTTTGCGTGAAATCCACAATGATGTCCTTCACAAAGTAGACGTCGTCTGAATCGTACCAAAAGAGAATTTTGTCCAGTTTATGGCAAAATCCATCTGGATCATCGCAAATTCCTGCGGGGACGTAGACAGACTGAAACGCGTTACCGTGCTTTTTGTTTCTGATCTCTGGTTGTTTCCTTACTTTAGAATGATGAGCGAGAGGCCAAATCTCTTCTTTGCGCACGAACGTGTCCTCCTCGTACTGCACCACTCTATCGCCGTCCATCTGAACGAAACCGTACATGGCAGCGCCGTTTTTGAGGCCGGCTTGGCCATTCGCGCAGCCTCCTTTCGTTGTCGCGTTGAAGATGTACGGTTCCCATTCGTCTGGATGCGGGATGCATCCATGAGAGCACGGTTTCTGGAGCTGCTCGACACTCAGCTCTCCCTTCAAGAATCGCTCCCTGTCCTCGTGATTCAAAATCGCCTCAACTTCCGTTGACTTTGTCGACCAGATAGTAACCCGAGTAGGGATGCTTCGTCTCTGGGTGCAGCGACTTCCGCAGATACTTGGAGCATCGTCGGTCGGGCGCATCGGCGCCAAACCAGTTTCCATTACTACCGCTGCAGCACTCCTTCGGCTCGGGGATCTTGAATGTGTGCCTAAATTAGCCATTTAAGCTAGCACATACAATCTACAAAATCCCACGTTTTGCCTGAAAACTCGACTTCTAGTTTGTTCATAAAGTGGACGTAGTCGGAGTCAAACCAGAATAGCAGTTTGTCGACGTTGTGACAGAGCCCCGCGGCGTCATCGCAGAATCCCTTCTCCACGACGTACTGCTCGCGTTCCCAGTTCTTGTGCCATTCTTCTCCGTTCCGCCGAAATCGGAACAACTTGCTCGCTTTGACGCGACCGTCGGCGGTCAATTGGAGAAGACGCACTTTGCTGCCGGCGTGCTTCAGTCCGCGAACTGATTCCAGACCGCATTGCTTTACAGCGCTGTGGTCGGTGATCTGAATTGAATTGATCTTCAATGATCGCTCCAAATGAATTCGACAAAACTTTTGGTTTCTTTATTACAGATTTGCGGATCGCTGCGTTTTGTTATTGAATTGTCAAAATTTTACTCAAAAACACCAAAAATAGACTTATTTCGAGTGACGAGTCAATACTACACGATTGATAGGTGACTTGATCAATGCTCGTCTTGATCAATCACTTGTGTTACCGGCAGTTCACAGTTGAGGCTCGCAAACTAGGACTGTACCCACATTTGTGGTAATTTGACCCGAAATTGGTGAAAAACGATTTGCTTAATAGACAGTGCTCGCGCGACCGCACAGATCCTTTGTTTTGTTTTGTTAATTCAATCATAAGCTGTGTTTCCATGGCCGTTGAGACTAAACCTAGGTTGCATTGGTCGCTCATGCTAGTACAGTCACTCAAAACGGACGGAAATAGCCATAAAACAACTAGCATCGGCAGTAAGATCAATTTTGTTTTAAATCCAGTCAATTCGGTGAAAGATATCAAATAAAGCTGCCAAGATATCAGGTAATTAGATTCGTGCAGCTTACCCATAGCTTTTCATACTGTATCTTCGGTTTCTCCGTAGTCGTAGTCGAAGCGGATTCGATTGTCACCGGTAGCACCACTGGCTTCTCATCTTCATTCCAATGCGCAGCAGCCAATTGACTCTTTCGAGCATCGCTGTCGGTGAATACAGTATAACCCTGTGGTCCATATCTCACTTTAGACGCAGGCACACAAACAGTCTCCTCGCGTGGATGCATCTTTATGCACGCAGTGGTAAGAGGCGCTAAATGCGCAATCAGCAGCAAGATGAGCGCGTCTCGCATTGTGAAAATTGCACTTTCATCACAGGCAGACGCGTTAAGTAGTCTGAAGCCAGACAACAAAAAGATCTCCCACCCACAAGGCGCTAATTCGCCGTCGCGATAAGTGGGGCGCCGCGTGGGATTGAAATGTGTGACAATTGTATCATTTTGAAGCAGCCGTTTACGGTTACAGTATACCAGGCTTAGAGGCATTGAAAATCTCAAATGGTAATGCGCCCAACCGAATGTGTTAGTTTTAGCGCATTATTGAGCTGCCAAAGGCGCCAATCGTGCGCCTAGTCGGCTTTCAATCGTGTGCAGGAGTGATCTTCGATCGAAAATCACTCAAGTGTGAATTGATTTGCACCACATGGTGAGCGCAAAGATAAACGAGGTCATCAATCTTCATATTGATGTTCTCGCTGTCGCATTTTGATCTCCGAAACTCCTTGAACTATGGAAACGATCTAAACTGAGCACCGCGCTCTATAGCCTTAAAATAGAATGTAAAATCCTGTAAAATTTCTGTAAAATCGATAGATCCGAGTTTTCTGGCCCGTTACCAGTCAAAAGACGCATTCGAAGACAACAAATCCACAAAACGTTTACTTCTCTCAAAACCTCCCGACAAGTATCTCTGCACACAAATTGGATCTTCCACGTTCAAATAGAACATCTTCGTATTGCCCAGGTTACTGTACTTCAACGGCAAATATCTTCCATCTTTCACCACTTTGCGCATGAACACTCCGAACTGCTCCCGTTGCATCTCGTTTGGCTCGTGGTACTCGATGTTCCACTGGCACACCGCGTAATCCACTTGATCCAACGGACCGTTTTTGAAGAAATTGTCCCAGTTGGAGTATTCGAGTCCTTTGATTTTGATGGAGATTTGGTCGACTGGTGAGAGGGCGTTCGCTTGGAGAAATGAGGCCATGTTGAAGGTGTTCAGGTTTGCTTTGGCTGAAATTTGTGAGATTAGCTGATTGAGAGAAGAGAAACAACGACCTCGCTGTATCATGACACGAACACCGAAATTTAATAAATTAAAAGAAGTCTCAAAAACAAAAAAGTTTATTAATTTCAGCAGAGACCGCTTTGTTCTTTCAGAGTAATGAGGTACTAAATGCGATTCAAACTTCGTATCTATGAAAACACCTATCCATGGTATTAAACGCCGTAATTTGCTATATCTCTACCGTTCAGTCGGGTTATTTTACTGCATTAAGACGCCTGAGATGTCTTACGCGCACTGAATTTCCATCAAAAAGTAAAATTCCTACTCGAAGACCAAAAAATGCAACATAAATGAGACGAAACCACCGAGCGTCAAACTCAGACACCGCGCGTAACAGACAAAAAACCATTGAAAACAGTTTTGAAGCAATTGAATGAAGGCCACGAATCAGACTTTTCATTTCAGGATGAAGATTACAAACGCCAACATGACTTTGGCAGTAAAATGGTGTTTTTAATGCGTTTTTATACTCTATGTCTCCCAAAAACTCCCAAAATTTTCCAAAAACCCTGCGCTCTTAACATTTTGTAATAAGAACATCATTGTCGCTAATTTGAGCTCAACTTACTCTCCTTTGTCTTGTTCTTGCTCTCCACAGGATACGGTACAAACTTGCCAAACGTTTTAAACAACTCCGCATTCAACGCATTCGGGTCACTTCCTATAAAATTGCAGAATTCGAATTTTTTCTGCCATTGCAGCTCAATCTTGATGTTCTGATTGATTCCCAGAGTGATCACGTTGCATTTAAGGGTCTAAACGGACTATTCAGTCATCCTCTCTACGCCAGTTCAACTCACTTCGCTGAGTCCTAGGGGAGTAATGAAATATCTAAAGTCGTCCAAGCCAATATATCGACTGATCGCCTCATCGGCGATGTGCAGCGTGCTCATACAGTACGCGTAGGCTTTTTCAAAGTACGAAAACACCTCTTTGTCGGGCACGCGAAAGAGCGAAATGTAGAGACAGTTGCTGAAGAGTTGCAGGTACTCGGGGATCTCGGGGAGCTTTGTCTTTGCCGGCTGCAACGCGCGCATCTCCGCCGGCGGCAGCGGCTCCGGATTGTCCACGTCGCCTATGTCGGGCACGTTGTTGTCGACGATCACCTCCGGCTGTACTGGCGGCTGCGGCAGCGCCTCTTTGTTCTTCGCGTCAATCACATGAGGCGCCAGCGGCTCGTTCGCCTTGTGAGATTCTGGAATTTCGCCAGAAAACGGTTTTGGCGGTAGATGGAGCTCAGGTTTGGGCCAATCTTCCGCGATCACTTGATGCGGGTTTTCGGCGATTTCGCGCGGTTCTGGCATCTCTGGAACTGGTCTAGGAGGCTCAGGCGCTCTCTAAAATCTGATTTTGAGAAATCATTTGCAGATCAACGACCTACAGTAACGTAAACATAGCGAATCTCAGGCGCAACAGTGATGACCGTCGGCTCAGGGCAGTACGGAGAGTAGAGTTCGTAGAAGAGGAGTAAAACGAGAGTGAAAGTGAGTACTAACAGCGCAAACGACTTCATATTTGACGCGGCGACGCAATGTGAAAAGCGCGTTCGTGACAAACGAAACGAGCGCGTTGTTTTGTTGTTTGACGGTGGTGGAATCGCGTGATGACCTCATCTGCATATCGCCATGTTGGAAATCAAAGGCGAGTGTGAAAACATGTGGAGGGGAGCTTTGTTGATCGCGGAGCGTCGTTTCCGCACGGATAGCGGGCAAGAAGAGACGGAAGTGAGGAGAGCGACCTAGGTTGAGCTAAGGAAGGCTCCCGACTGCAAGCGACTGGAGGTGAATAGGTGGCAAGTTGAGAATTACGAGAAAGGAATCTCAAAATCGGAGTTTTGGTCGTCAAGAAGCACATAGAGCCGCCGTGGCTCAGTGGTGGTGGTTACTCGCCCGATTACGGGTCGGAATAGCCTACGAGCAAGTTTGAAACAGGTCGAAAACAACAAGAATGCCTAGTTTCGTCCACTGCTGTCTAGTCTGTCCTCCTGACTTCTGTTGAACTGGCATTGCAGTTAGGAATGCATTGCTTTTCTGTGCATTTAACTGAGCTTTACCTGCGCGCGACATGAACCTGCGAACTGCTGCTGTCATGAACCAAATCCAGCCACTCTTGACGCGAACGCTGATCCTCAGAGCCAAGAATCCCGAAAAACGCATTCTTCCAACTATCCCCAGCGGTCATCCGTTCCAGAAACTCCTCGACACGTTCTGCGCTTCAAGAGAACGCTTCCAGCACCTCCCAAAGGGTCTCTTCAGGGATGAAGCCATTCGAATCAGAACAAATGGAGAAATCGACTTTGGTAGGACGATCTACAAACGATTCTACTTCGAAGGCTCGATCAGATGTCCTCATTTGGTGAGAAGAGCGGTTGCCAGAGCGATCACTAACAACGCCGCTCTAGCGGTGAAGGACATTCTTCTGAAGTTTGCGGACGTGGACGATGCAGATTTGGTGAACTGCTTGCATACAAATGTTCTACACCATAAGAGCTCACGGGAGGTGCGAGAGCTAATTGAAGTGTATTTGGCGAGGCGATCTGTGATTGCTTAAGAGTTGTTGATTTCACATTAAATGGATCATTTTTGTGTTTGCTTCGGTATTGCAGTCGGAGTAGTCAATTGAGAGCTGCTGTGGGTTTAGTGGTCTAGTGGTTCAAGCCAAGCTATCATTGATCCGATGAGTGGTCCGAAATTCGAAATAGTGAGGGCTGATCACAGACAGCCCAATGTCAAGGGTCCTATCCGACAGTTTATCCTCAGATAGCGAGCACGAGGCTCGTGCGCGCTATGGCGAGGCTTCTAGATGTTCGTGCCACAAGCATCCTCCTAACCAGTGCCATCATCTTAGAAGCCTCGCCATAAATTGCAAAAACAGGTGCTTTGCAAAAGGTCTTATCAGGCAAATTCTAGCACAGCACGTAAATGTCATAAACCACGCTTATTGACAGCATAACAATCAGGAACTCCAATTAAAAACAATAATTCGACTAAACCGGAACCGGTAACAATATTAAAACATGTCGTATTTTCTAGCTAGGAATCTCATAATTTGAGTAATCGGCTAAAGGTTGTACTGAAAATTGGCGATTTGGTGAGTTCATGGAGATTTGCGATAGAACTTGTTCGGTGAGAGAAGTTTGTTTTTCGACCAAGAAGCATCCAATCGGTGTGGTGTACCTTAACTGTTGTCCGAATGGCAATTGATTCGCTGTAAACGATGTCGACCGTTCCTCCAGTTGCTCTCGATCTTCTCGATGTCCTTTTCGCTTTTTCGATACACTTCGCGGTAGAACTTGTGAAGGAGCTCGGTCGGAGTCTGCACATTGTAGTATTCTTGGCGTTTAGACGTTGTTGAAGAGACGGAGGCTCGCCTAATCGTCTTTTGCAATAGGATGCCACGCGGTACTTGTCTGAATGGCTTCTCAAATACGCCAAAACAAGGTTTATTCAACCACAGTCAAATGAAACGGTCAAATGGATGGTTGCACAAGCAGTGCTGATGAGTCTTGCCGTGATCACAGCGTGTCACGATCGCAGGCGCGATGGGGGAGAATCAACCAACGTCCAGTTTTCAGTCTGTCAGCAAATAGCGCGGTATTATTTGAAGCATTTTTTTGTGTTAATTTTGGCTTTATTCTACTCCAATTTGGAGCATTTTGCGGATGTTTCATCCAGACACAGGTCACGAGTCTTCTATGCCAGCGGTTCTCATCTAAATTCTTCTTTATTCAATTATTCGACGAATAAATGCTCTGGACAATGGAAACCGAATTTGACGAACTACAGTATCTCCAGCTACACTTCATAAGCGCCAGAAATTGACTCTTGAAAGAACTGCGATATTCGGCGCTTCTCCATAAGTAAATGTAGTAGTTCTGAGAGTAGCACATGAGCGCAGGAATGACGGCGATCGTCTGGAACACTTGAACGACGTCCTCGGTCAAGCCGATCAGCGTGACGAAGAGCACGGAGCAGTGACAGAAAAACGAGGAGAACAGAAAGGCGACCACGATGACGCCGATGGTCTTCATGATGTGATGCTGCTGGACGAAGAAGTGATATTCCGTGGAGGTGCAACCGAGTTTTTCGAATTGATGCTCTGAAGCAGGTAATCAGTAGGGTCTTTGGTGCCGACAATTCAATATTGTAGTTTCAAAGCGATCTGTGGTTATTCCGGGCCAAAAATGAAAAACCAGCTCAGTCTTGAGTTAGCGCGCCCTCCACATGTCCTAGAATATAATAGAAAATCAAAATCCTGAGGCGATTGACTGCGATCTCACAATACGGTCGTATTTTGACCGATTAGTGCGGAAACTAACTAATTCCGGCCGTTTCACGTGATTCTGATGGCATGAGCGTTCCCCGCAATCTCGAGTTGGTCTAGATTGACCAGGAAACACAGGTTTGTGGCTATCTGAGTGTGCAATAATGAAAAATTAAGTTGTGCGCGTCCACGATCGGCCAGCAAATGACAAATTTTTTTGGCCAAGAAGCCCTAAGCCTGTGGTTGGATTGACACCCCTCCGGAATTTCTGGGTTTCGGAAGCCAAAAATGATCGTTTTAATTGAATTTTTACATTGTATTTCTAGGCAGTGTTTTATAGTGAACTCGTCTCGCGGAGATCACACTCCTGAGGCGCCAAACATCCTGGCTCCTTCCGCCGTTCACAAATCCTAATTGTTTTTCCAAACTTCAATCGCCTTCAGATTGTTTCGTTTCCGTGTACTTGAAGTTACATACTATACAAAATACGAAACCGAGCTAATCTCACAACGACCAACTAACAAAATTTCGTTTTTTGAGCCGGGCGATTTTTGACCTAAAAAAAGGTTAATAAGCAAACCATGCCGCAGCCCCTAGGCCTAAGCGTGAGTTTTGTACAAGGCAGTAAAAAAGCTCCAGGTAATGTGAGTGATTTTGTGAGTCAATTAAGTCAATATGTCAATTCACCGAATCTTCCAACACGATGCCCAATAAGATGCTTGACCTTTTACCGTATTTCTAATGATATTGATGAAACGAGCGCACTGACACTTGTGAGCGCACTTGTAGCCGTCTTCCAAGGCATTGTGTTGGGAGCCCGATGCTCTAGAAACTTAAAATTCCAAAAGAGAAATTTTTGTGGAGTTTCTTCCAGAATCGTGAAAATTCACGATTTTTTTGCCTTTCTTAGCAGAACGACCGCAATTCTGGGTTTTCATGGCCATTCTAGACCATTGCAAGGTTGCCAGGAACGGTCCTACCGTCAGAATCAAGCAAAACGGCCAGAAATAGCCAGAAAACTTATCGCAGGACAATGTACGACCGTAAATTGAGCACATGTGCCGTAATCAAATTTCCGCGAGACCATGTTTTCCCCAGTAAATGTAGCGTTTTCCTTATTTGTTTTTTAACTATGAAAATTCTGCCGAAAGCATCTTGGTGGGGAAGACCGATTTGGTATACGGAATTTCAGAAAAACCTGAGGCTTTTTTGGAACGATTTCACTGTCCCTTTAAACTCAATCTACTTTTTAAAACCAGAGTTATTGTTTCCTCATTTGCGATGCCTTTAAAAGCTCATAGCTCATATCATGTGTTTACGTTTACCTCTCAACTAGCAGCTGTGAATAAATTTAGCGAAAGGACACACTTTTTTCGGACTAAAAAGGCATAAAAGTGGCTGTGTTTGAGCTGTAATTTGAGCTAAACAAAACAACTATAAGTTAGAGCCTCCAATAACAAGGCGCGTCACGTGTCGTCATGACGGCAACAATGAACTCACTTTTGACGTACAGCACAATCATTGTAATTACGTAGACTACAATAGTGCAGCTGTCGCTGATGATAATCCATCGATTCCAGATACTCGCCATCACCGGCGGGTACATCAGAGGCGGATTGCACGCCTTGATCGGCTCGTCGACCATGTAGAACAGAGGCGCCGATGAAAATAGCGGTAGCGAAGGCTAAGCAGGGAATCAGCGCCAACAGCACGTAGACCGTTTTTGAGAGACTACGGTAGCGTACAGGGATGAACATTGCGAGGAAGCGATCGAGCGCAATCATGAGCATCAGCGTTGATTGCACGTTGATCATGAAGAGGTAAGGACTGAACGCCCAGAAGCAGGCAAGGCGGGAAGATTCCGAAGCAAAGAGCATTCTGGTCGCGTTTTGGAGTTCGAAGCAAATACAGATCAGGTCGACACAGGAGAGAATCGCTATTAGAATCGCTGAAAATGGTTGTGATTGAGAGAGAGAACAGAGAAGTTGGCATTAAACACCGAATTTTGAGTTTTTGGAGGCTATTATAGTACTTAGCTGGCTGTTAAGAGGTCAGGAACAACAAGGCACCACAATATAATCCCCTTGCACGGTTTTGAGCGATCGGAAGGTCAACATTACGATATTTTCAGGTCAAAGTCAAGATTATCATACCAACGCCAAAATCGGCACCAAAATCTACCGATCGGCAGCGAACTCTTGGCCGACGAAGCCGGCAGGCCGGAATCAAAACGACTGGGTCGTTGACCGGTTTGCGCTAACTGTTGAATAACGAGCCGTTCATGACTCTCGATTCTGTGGGATTCTTGGGAATCTGAGGTTTTCATTAGTTTAGCTTCGTTTTTGAAGCGGATTAAACGGTTGTAGGACAAATTCAATATTGAGTCGGCGCATCATTTTTGCTGAACTTTGGTTGTTTTAATCGCCTTTTCTGCTCCTGATTTTACACGAGAGTCCTTGTGTTGAACGTTCGATTAAAAAAGTATTTAAGTGAGCATCATCTGTTTTGCATAAATTTCAAAAAGATGCGTTTTGTCTGATAACTTATAGGAATTGTCTCTAGACTCCATAGCATTTTTACTACTTTTACAAGCCCAGAACCAAAGGGGCCCATTCATCACATAACGGCCTTCAAAATACATTGGAAAATCAAATAGAAAACTTACTGCACTTGTTTTTGCGTGGATTCCTGAAGGTGGTCGCGATGAAGAGATTCACATTTCCAAAAATCCCAAAACTTCCGATCACAAAGATCAGAACGGCGGTGGCGAGGAGCAGGCTCATTATGCTGCTTCACAGGTGCTGTTTACATGTGCCGCGCGCTGAGAGGCGTTTTTATAGCTGGCACGGAGTCATAAGGAATTGGATTAGCGCAATGAGTTTAATGCCCGAGCGATGGCGGAGCTTTATTGAGCGAGGGAGGGAGGGAGAGAGCACGTGAAGAGGAAGGAAGGAAAGATCATGACCACAGAGCTACTATTTATGGTTGTTGTTAAACGCTCGTTCAAGTTCAGCTGCGATCGACGTCAGAAAACGCACAGAGTTCGTCGTGAGTGTCCTCGATGTGAATGCACTATAGTAGGAAATTGCAAAATTGAAACATCGAAAATCGAAAACAAGCGATGACGACAGTTTGACCGATTATTTTGGCTTTTCAATGAAATTTCTCAATTCACAAACTTTAGTCGAACTATGAAAAGCTGAAAATGAGGCCACTGAGATGGCTTCGTGACATTTCCGCGCAAACCGTTACCGCGCAATTTTGGTAACAGCGACATGAAGAGAAGAACATGTCACAAAACATCTAAACGTTGTTCTTATTAGGTTAGCAAACCCTATCTGTGCGAAGCCGGAACGCCCTACGAAGCCTGGCACGCCAGGAAATTAGGGAAAGCAACCTTGGCTATGCTTAAGTTCAACTTAGTGCGAAGCATCATCTTAGTTTTAGCGCCGGTTTGTCAAATAAATAAATCGAAAGAAAATCAGTAAAAAGTTTACCGCGCAAAACTGCGCTCTAAATTGCGCGGTAACCGTTTGACCTCTTCAAGGAAGCGAAGGATTTTTACGTCATTGATAATGTGGATTTCACCGAATTCCTTCACCTCCTCAAACTGGCGGACCGTTTCCGGTGCAGTTACATGACCGATCGAGTTGGATAGGCTGGAATGTGAACAATGCACACCACCGTAAACCGCTCCTGGATTTCGCTCTTCCGTTTATTCTGGAGCGTTGATGAAAGTGTTTAGTTGTTGTAAATGTTTAGCTAATAATTAAAAAGGTGTCGTGTTGGCGGCTGCCTCATACAGGCTGCATTTTGTTAGTGGGAGAACGTTTCAGGTCGTTGCGCGTGATCCTTACGGTATGTGAGTTGCTCGCGATCTCGAATTGGTCCAAAAGCCGCCAAACTCAACTTTGGCCAGCACCAACACACAATCAACCGCCTAACAACCATTTAATCAACAATACTTGAGCAAAACAACGAGGAAGAACACCAAACTCCAACTTCAAGGCTTCACCGTCAGCCCGCCCAGATACCGAAAAGCAAGATAAACGCGCCAGGAATTGTTTAGTCCACAGCTCGCATTGCGGAGAAAAGACTCGCAGCGATCGGTCACGTAGCCGCATTGGAAGCGTTCAGCCATTTCGAGGAGATACTCCACAGAGTCATCTGAAAGTTGAGAATTCAGAATGGAAGCTGAGAGGAGAGATGCTCACCGTCGATCGCAAACTTGTTCGAGTGCAGAATCGCCATAAAATGGAGGAACTGATGTGAGTGTAATTGACCGCGTCAACGGCGTAGACGTCCTTTGCTTCCTGGAAGAGATCGCGCAGTGGCGGACATCCGAGTGAAACGATCTGAAACACGAGCTACAGTGACGTTCTGTTCGCTGACCCCGTTTTCCTACCGTTTTCGAGAACCACAATTGCTCACTGCCGACTTTAAGGCAAACCGCGTCCTTCGGATCCTTGATAAACTCGTTTTCAGGCGAAGAGAGGTCGATGACGTCACTTCTAAATCGAGATGATGAACGCCGCAAATCGCTTCAACACGTACTCTATGAGTTTTGTACTGAAATCGTACTTGCAATCGTCTCCCAGCAGGTCATAATCAGCACGAGAGTCGGCGTTAAAAGTGCTATGCCGATGAGAACGACCTGGCCAACTCCTCGGCCCGTGGACTCGGCTACGCAACGCCACAGCACGCTTCGCTTCCGCCTCAACGGGAAGAACTT
>MQUG01001367.1:0-15088 GCA_007213375.1 Steinernema feltiae | reverse complement strand
CATGTCGATGAGAAATGAGTGTATCGATAAATCTATCATAATATCTGTTTCCAAGTTGGGTCTAAAACACAAGATCGATGCGAACTGAACTCTCTGAACTCTTTTTGCAACATTCATTCATCGATACCGCGCTCCCCGAGGGTAGATAAGCAACCGGTTTGCAGCGTTCCCTATCAGATCGCGCGTAGAATCTCAAATCAAGCGAAAAAAAAAGGTGAATTTTTGAAAACTCTCAATGTCATGCGCCCTTATTACACTCCCGATTACTTCGTTTTGCCGTTGAAAACCGACAGAACGGCTTACAGTGTAAGAATGAGCACCAACTCACATGACAACGAGTAATTTATTTCTTGCGCAACATGACCATGAACCCACGAACCTATCGCCGCGGGGATCAACGCGAAAAACGAGGCGGACGAGCTCGCCCGCGCGCCCGGGTACTTAAACGAGGCGACCAAACGAAGAGAAGACAAGTGAAGATGGAGACCCGAAGCAGCAGCACCGCGAAGCCGAGAGCCTCAAGAAGCTCGCCTTCTTCGGCATCGCCGTCTCGACGATCGCCACCCTGACCGCCATCGTCGCCGTCCCGATGCTCTACAACTACATGCAGAGCGTGCAGTCCGCGCTCCAGGAGGAGGTCAACTTCTGCCGCCACCGCACCTCGGGTCTCTGGGACGTCTACGGCCAGATTCAGCCCGGAAATCGTCTGAAGCGCGCCGCTCATCGCCGCGCATACGGCACTACTTCCTACGATGGCGGAGTCGACGCGGGCGTTGTGGCGATCGGCGAAGGAGTCGCGCCTCAGGGATCGTGCTGCAGCTGCGGAGTTGGCCTCGCTGGCCTGCCGGACCTCAAGGGAGAGGACGGCCAAGACGGTAGCTTACTCTCGCTTAATTCTCGACTAAAATCGTCATTTTAGGTCACGATGGAGCGCCAGGAAACGACGGACAGAACGGACCCGACGCTCCTCCGAACGCTGTGCCACGGAAGCCGACTTCTGCTTCGACTGCCCCGCCGGACCTCCTGGACCAGCTGGAAACGCCGGACCCAAGGGACCCAACGGCAACGCCGGAGCTCGCGGCCAGGACGGCGCCCCGGAGCCAACGGAGAGGCCGGACCAGAAGGACCCGCGGGACCGAAAGGAAACAACGGAGCTGCCGGCCAAGCTGGCGCGCCTGGAGTCCCCGGCCAGGTCATCGAGAAGCCCGGACCTGTTGGACCTGCGGGACCCGCTGGAGCTCCAGGAGCCCCCGGATCCGATGGACCCGCTGGCGCCGACGGACAACCCGGCCAGGCCGGAGCTCAAGGACCCCAGGGAGACGCGGGCAAGGATGGCGTCGCCGGACAGAACGGAGAAGCCGGATCTCAGGGACCTGCGGGCGAGGAGGGACCCAAGGGAGGCTGCGATCACTGCCCTCTGCCTCGCACTGCTCCTGGCTACTAAATGACCTCAATAGTTGTTCATCGTTTAGTTTCTTGTTATCGCGAATAAATCTCAGACAACTCATTATCAGTGCAGCGGCCAGAGACGTCAGTGCAGCGGCCAGAGACGTCAGTGCAGCGAGAGACGTCAGTGCAGCGGCCAGAGACGTAAAAGTGCAAAAGCGGGAGAAGCGCGGCGCGCGGCTCCATTCGGTCGAGAGACGAAGATGAGTGCGGAAGCGACGCTTCTCTCCTGCGGCTGCTGCAGCGCGATGAATCGCGAACAACGCGCTGTTTACCTCTGCCTCACGTGCTCGAAGGCGTTTCTGACCAAGGTGAGCTGGAAATCCGTCAATTTCGTCTCGAAATCGCCGCCAATTTCCAGGATTCTCTTCTCTGCCGTTCGTGTCACGCTGACCACGCGCTGATGCACAAAACGAAGACGCTGACGGACCTGGACAATCTCTGCGCGTTCAGCGAGCAGATCGGAAGTTATCGCGAAAGGAAACTCAACAGGTAAATCCGATTTCCAATCTCAGAGTTTTATTTTTTGATTTCCAGGAGCTGCTAGGAGCGAATTTCGCGCTGGAGAAGACGGAGGAAGACCGGAATGTGCTTTGTATCTAATTTTGTTGCAGTAAATAATGAATTTGAATGCATTTCGAGCAAAATCTCCGCAGAGAAACGAATGTGCGATGTTTCGTTTATTTCCGGAGCGACCTGTGCGCACGTGTGGCTTACGGGTGCGTCTCAACTTCCGTGTTTCGATGTTGCAAACACTGCAAACGCTCCACGTGTGTGTTCCGATGACGAAAGCCCAACTTTAGTCAGAGCGGAATTGATTTTCAATGCGTTCCGGAATGTAGCACCAATTTCTGCAGAGAAACGAACGTGTGATGTTTCCTCTGCACAGTCCTGAAGCAACAACTTACGAGGTCTAAACATGTCTGCACCAGCGTGGCTTTTTCCGCATCTCTTTCTTTGCAAACGTTGGAAACGTTGAACGTGTGTGTTCCGATTACGAAATTTTCGTCAGTTTTTCATGATTTTGCAACGTGTTGTCGGTGCGCGCGATACGTGCTACGTGAATAATCAAAATCGCGTCAGATGGTTCGTCGCTCAAACAAACCACCTGAGCGAAAAGCTTCGTCTTCTTCAGGCTATATTCCTGGATCGCTTCGAAACTATCTGGAAGATGTGGACGACAATTCGTCTACTCGATCAGAGCAAAGCGTAAGTTGAGGCAAAAGTTTGTCTAAACTACGATAATCCGTTCAATTTCAGGCTCCAAACCAAGTTGCCCAGCGGAACGCCGTCTCTGAACCTCATGACGATGATACTCCAGCTCCACGAGTTCATTACACAGTCGGTCAGCATCATCTAGGCGTAAGTCGAGCTAAATCTTGAATTTGAATTAATGAATTAATTCATTCAGCTAAACGTGGTCACTAATCCTATTGTCGGAGCCACACCTCAAGAACAGATGCAAGTCGCTCCACACAATCAGCTTTTGGCGGAGCTCGGCACCGCTCTTCAGCATCGGCGCCAGCGACAGGCAGAAATTGCGTCCCCAAGTTGAGAGAAGCCTTAGCGATGGGCGAGGTGGTGCGTTCCGTCGCTGCTGAATGTTCTCCTGCGAATTTCGCGCTATTCCGCTCTGAGTTGTTGGCACTGTTCGATGGACCACCCGTTCACCGTTCTCATTGATATCTCATCACCTATTTTGTTATATTCGTATATTTTGTTTGATCTTAGGAAATGACCAATTAAAGCCGAAATGTTGCGATCACTAATTCGATCACTTCTTCCACTCTTCATCCTTCCGTCAACCGGTCGTCAAATGTTCGAACAAATTAGAACGCGCTACAACGCCGCGCATCAAATAGGGAGCGACACGCGCGCAGACAACAAAGGATTCGTCGAACGTTGTTTACTTCGCGTTTGCTTCGAGCGCTCGCGCGGGGGCGCAAAGAAAGGACGCGCAAAGTGCGAAGAACTCTGTTGGAGTTTGGGAAAAACGGAAAGAGCGGCGTTGACCGCGATGATCTTTTCAAAAAAGCGAACGTCGCGAAAAGAAGTGTACAAATTGCAGGCGGCGGATGCGCTTTGCAGATCGGAGAGATTTAGTCCGGCGATTCGTCTTCGTTGAGGGAGCGCGACGAAAATGGAACGTTTGTTTGAGTCGAGAAAAAGACGCCAAAAAGCAGACAAATATAGACCAAACTAGCGACAGGGGAGTCTGCGCGTCTCTCCTCGTCACCCTGAGTTCCGTCCAAGCTTCTTTCAGGATCAGCGCCGATTTAGGAGCGGTTGAAAACGGAACACGCTGTACTAAAACCTACTTTTCATCAACAAGAAGAACCGGACAAAGCATTCGTAAAGCGAACGCGCGAGCGGTGATGACCAATCACCCGTTCCATTGTCTTTGCGTGTGTACCTATGAGTAACTGGTTTGTGAAAAAATCGAAAAAAGAGTAATTTGTCGGAGGCGCTTAGCAGCGGGGATTCCAGCGATGCGGAGGTGGCCTTTGAGCGTTGATTGGTCGCTAACGAACGAGTTGGGAGAGGACTCGCAGCGTCCAAAAAAACGGAGGCAGATGGATCTTTGTGCCTCACACAGCAGCCAGTTCAAGTCAGATGATGTTCCTGTTGCTCTTACGCTCATAATCTGATAACTCTAAGCACGAAATTGACATTAAATACAAGCCCAAGCTTCAGGCCCATCTCTAGGGTGCCTCACCGCTTCAACCAGCTGCTCTGGTTCAATCACCACACCACTTCCAACCCATCCTCTTATCTTATCTTCACCAAAAATCTCTTTCTTCCTTTCAAAATACGTGCGAAGAGCAAACAAAACCCTCAAAACGGTCTCCGGGCGATGCGCCTAATCTAATTAGGCATCTCCGTCGATTTTCCCCGCTCATCAACGAGATCAAAAACCGCCACCACCCGCGCGCGCGCGCTCATATAGTGCATAAATCCCCTCTCCTAATTAGGTTTATTAACGAATCATCGCCAATGAAACATTCCACAGTAGCGATGCAGGACAAAAGCAATTACTTCTCGTATCGTTTACCTAAATCTACGCGCGCGAAGCTTCGCTTCGCAGTTTTTCGAAACAATAAAACTACTTCAACGCGCAGCGCGACTTTTTTTTACTCCCGGGCGGGGTACCGGACACTCAGACCCACTGGCGCTGACCCATTTTGGGGTTTAAAAGGAACGCGCTAAGCTGGGAGAGGCAGCAAGTAGCCCCACAGCAGCATGAAGGTTCACACCGCAACGTTCGCAGCCTCCGCTCTCAGCGGATTCGCGCTCCTCGTCTCCCTCGTCGCCGTTCTCCACATCTTCACCGATGTGCAGAGCATCTGGGAGGAATTTGATGTGGAAATTAGCCAATTCAAGGTAGGAGATGTGCGCTTCGCAGAGGTAATATGGTGCTTTCAGGCTTCGACCGATGATATGTGGAAGGACATGATGAAGCTGAACGAGGGACGCCGTCTCCGCCGTCAAACCTACGATGTGAAGACCGAAGTGCAGGTTGACGCGTACGGAGCGCCCGCTCCAACTGAGAATCCCTACGCACCGGCGCCCACTCGTGGAGTGAACGCGAGCCCGTCGTCGCCCGGAATTCCCATCTCTAGCCCACCGAGCATCCCGCCAAGCCTCGCCACCGAGAGCAACCTCGGAGGACCATGCTGTAAGTTCCATTTCTGGCCTTGAGTTCGTTCTTTGAGCCAAACAGAGGTTAATTATGTTCTAAATTTGCCATTTTCAGCTTGCCGCGCCATCAACAAGTGCCCCGCTGGACCTCCTGGACCCAAGGGAGCTCCCGGATGCCATGGACCCAATGGAATCCCCGGCCAGGACGGCAAGCCCGGAGTCGACTCCAAGGATTTCACCCCCGAACGTGAACAACATGGCTGCTTCCACTGCCCCGCCGGTCTCCAGGGACCTCCCGGCGCGATCGGCCGCACTGGACAGCGTGGTATGGCCGGATCTCGCGGTCAAGACGCCATGCCCGGTCGCGACGGACTTCCAGGCTTCACCGGTGAGATGGGACCTCCCGGACCTCCTGGACCTCTCGGACCCGCTGGACCCGCCGGCGAGAAAGGACGTGACGCCGAGCAGCCAATCGGCCGCCCTGGACCCAAAGGACTCCGCGGAGCGCAGGGAGAGCAGGGACCCACTGGAGACAACGGTGTCAACGCCGGACCCGGAGCGCCTGGACCTGTTGGACCTGAAGGACTTCCTGGAGCGCAAGGACCTCAAGGATCCGTCGGAGAGCAGGGAGAAGAGGGACAGACCGGACGCCCTGGCAAGGACGCCGAATACTGCCCGTGCCCTACTCGTGCCGATGACGCCGCCACCACCAGCGGAGGATACCGTCGCCGTCATTAAATGTGCCAAAAGCGTGCCTGTAATGCAGGATAACGCGCGCGAGGCACCTCTGTGCATTCATAATTTTCAATAAAAAAAGCCAAAACGAGAAGAATGACATCCCGGATACCCACCAATTTATTGAAAATGGACAAATGAAGGCAACACAAGACAACTACTGGACGAAAATTCACCAAACGCCTCACAGAGATCAAGCCACACGATATGAGGAGCCAGCGGATACCCACCACGACGCGCATAACCTAATGATAATTAGGGCGAACCGTTTTCGCGAAATTTGAAACTCTCGACTCGGCGCGGAAACCCGTTTCGCGCCATTGATACGTCAGGAGATATCCGCGTTTTTCGCGATTTCTTTGCTTAAGATCTCGTTTCCGATGCGCTTTGTTGCATTTTTCGACCTAAAAAAGAGTTTAAAAGGCGCTGCGAGATGAGGAGCCGCAAGCAGTTCAGAAATGAAGGTGCATTCCGCAACATTCGTCGCCTCGGCCGTCAGCGGCGTCGCGCTCGTCGCGTGCCTCGTCGGAGTCCTCGGCATCTACTCGGAGGTCTCCTCTGTGTGGCAGCAGTTTGACGCCGACATCGAGAGCTTCAAGGTGAGCGTTTCGCTCCCCCGCGCAGCGTGTAATGAATTAAATTCAATTTAGATCGCCACGGACGATATGTGGAAGGACATGGTGAAGCTCGGCAAGCGCCGCTCCCGTCGTCAGAGCTACGATTCGCCCAACAACCCCGGAAGCAACAACGGCGGATACCCCGGAAACAGCGGACCTTCCGGCAACGACTACTCCAATCCTTCTGGCAACAACCCCGCCGGCAACAACGGAAACTACCCGGGCGCCAACGGCGGCGACAACGACTACTCCGGACCCATCGGACGCAATCCCAGCGGACCCAACGGCAAGGGACCCTCCGCGCCGGGCATTCCTCCCCAGAATCTGCCCCCAGCATCCCTCCAAGCCTCTCCGGGGGACCCAACGCCGGACGCGTGGGCGGCTGCCAGTGCAATCCCGACAACAAGTGCCCCGCTGGACCTCCCGGACCTCAGGGAACGCCCGGCAAGGCTGGACCCAACGGCATTCCCGGTCAGGACGGCCATCCCGGAGTCGACGCCGACAACGCGACGCCCGACCGCGACGCCGGCGGCGCTTGTTTCCACTGCCCCGCCGGACCAGCTGGTCCTCCCGGCCCATCTGGACGCTCTGGACCTCGTGGGTTGGTCGGACCCCGCGGACAAGACGGATTCCCTGGCCGCGACGGACACCCTGGATCTTCTGGCGATATGGGACCTCCTGGTAGGCGTTTACAGCCTCTGTTATTTACAAAATTGCCGTTTCAGGACCTCCCGGCAACCAAGGACCCGTTGGACAGGTTGGCGAGAAGGGACGCGACGCCGTCCACCCCATCGGCCGCCCTGGACCCAAGGGACGTCGTGGACCTATCGGAGAGCGCGGACCCGCTGGAAGCGAAGGACAAGCCGCCGGACCCGGTGCTCCCGGACCTGTCGGACCTCAGGGCGCCCCCGGAGCTCCTGGACCTCAAGGAGCCGGTGGAGAGATCGGAGAGGAGGGACCTTCTGGACGTCCCGGAAAGGACGCCGCCTACTGCCCTTGCCCCACTCGTGGCGCAGGAGACGTCAGCGGAGTCAACGGAGGTCAAGGAGGATACCGCCGCGCTCGCAAGCACTAGAGTTGATGATGAGGTGCTTGTTCTCGTTCTCCTATTTATGATTTCAACGAAATAAAGTGATTCGAATGCATCTGACATGTTTGCGACTATTGAACGTCTTGAGGAGATCGAAAATGTGGTGCTTCACGATTCGCGAGACGCGCCGAGCTCAAACACCGCACAAGACATGAATAGACGATGAAGCTATCTGCAGTGCTAGGTTTTTGGTTCACGTTGTTATCATATAATATAGCACAAATAATAAAACAAAAACAAATGCGTGATTTTGTCACGTAATTGACCGCATCGAAAGCGAGAAGCCTGAAACGCATTCGCATTGCTCAAAGATTCATTTACAACGTTGTCTTGGTCGATTGGCCAGTTAATTTCGCCCAACTATGGAGGAGCTGCCGTTCGCCTTCTGCGAGTCAGTAATTGCAGCTTTGCGGGAACCTTCGCGCATCAACCAGCGCTTTCGGAGCCAAACTTGGCAGGCTGCTATTGATGACCAAGTTAAACGTCGAACACAAATCTATGTTGATATTGGCTACAAAAATGGAGTTTGGTACAATCATATTCGACATTTGAAATTTGGCACTTCAATGAACGTTGACGATTTTCAGAAAGTCGACAGAAAATACCTTCGCATTGCAAGCATCAGAGTGGATAGCGGCAGTCGCGGAAGAAAATCGTCTTTCGAGGAGATTCTGAGAATTGTCAAGTTCACTCTTCCCTGCGTCTCCATGTCAAAGTTATCTGTTTACAACAATGTTGTTTTCCCTCAAGACCACTTGAATCAGCTGCTTTTCGAATACCGAAATTCGTCTTTTTCTTCCCTGCGCAGTACAGGAAACCTTGAACCAATTGGCGACGCTCTGAAGGGACACTTTGAATCCAATACGTTGAGTGATGTTCGTCTCGGCTCACAATCAGCTGACATGTCAAGACCGTTGCAGTACGAAATTGAAGAATTCATCGTGTCGAAACCATTTAAATTGGTTGTATTTGAACCGCTCAACTTAAAACTGGACCGTGCTTTCTTTGAGCGGCTGTTTGCAAAGCAATTCGATGGATTCGTTACCATTTGCTCCGTTAGGTGTCGCTTTTCATTTCAATTTGATGACCTGAAAGAATTTAGAAAGGAATTGCAGGTCATGCAAGAGAGTTGGATCATTCAGTGGAAACGGGAGGATGGAGTCAGAGTTGAAATAAGCAAATACGGATGTGGCTCTGACATTCTTGAAATTTACTTTTCAAATTCCGATCGAAAATATCTCTACAAACTTGTTCTTTTTTCTTATTAAGATTTTCTTTATGTTTGTAAAACGCTATGCAATAAGACGTTGTTGGTAATTAAATGTGTTGTTTATGCTTGCTTTTGTTTTATTTTGTTTAATATCTAATATCTGAGCCAAATAACCGAGCACCGAAAATCACAGCCCAAACATTTTTTTTTTGCGTGATTCAAAGTCGGACTTTTCGGATTTGGAAACCGTAATTCATAAAGAAAAAGAAGTGATGCTTTTCTTTTCTTTTCTTTAGTTTATTTCAAGTAAAGACGGATTAAGAGGAGCCAGAGTTGTGGCCATTGCAGACTCCAAAATCGACCAATTTGTCACTGTGTAGTGACCAAAAACACCGACTTTGAGCAGATGAGATAAGCAGCGCCCAATCTCTATGAATTCATTCTGTTTGACGAGTTTCCCGAGACTTGGTAATAATTGCTTTGATTTGCGATGATTTGCTTGCACGTTGCAAGTTGGTAATAAAGTTCTTTAAAGGATAAGTCTAGAAATTGAAGACTGGAGATTCACTTCGTTTGGCAACTTGGCTTGTTTCGACGCTCGTTTCGAGAAAAGGCGCAAAAATAAACAATTCTCCGACAGTACGCGACAAATGCACAACACCCGCAAGCCTACGCCTAAGCCTGGGACAGTTACTAACCAATTTGTTGCCTGCTAATCATTTTAGAGTTGAATTGAAAATGCTTTAATTGTGAAGCACCACATTTTCCAAGGTTTGTTTGTGTTTAATTTGTCCGTTTTCCCTTCAATTTGCGATTCAAGACTGTAACGAGTAATAAGAAGGATATCGAAGACAACTGAAACAAAGATGCCCATCTTCTAAAGGATTAAATTTTTGAATTTTTATCTAGATCGCTTTGCTTTAACTATACCAGAAGCGACCATTCTCTTCCTCTTGCTCAATACCGAATCGAGCAAACCACATGTAAGTGCTTAAAACAGACATCAAACCAAACCGTTTCTGAAGGAGCACGTCAGATCAAGTAGATTCAAAGCAACATGCCATCAGAGTCATTCAGAAAATGTGCGAGTTCAGAACAGAACCGATCGCTTCATCGCCGAGCAGTTTGTCGATTCATGTCGTGCAGTCGATCTTGTGCGGTGTTTGAGCTCGGCGCGTCTCGCGAATCGTGAAGCACCACATTTTCGATCTCCTCAAGACGTTCAATAGTCGCAAACATGTCAGATGCATTCGAATCACTTTATTTCGTTGAAATCATAAATAGGAGAACGAGAACAAGCACCTCATCATCAACTCTAGTGCTTGCGAGCGCGGCGGTATCCTCCTTGACCTCCGTTGACTCCGCTGACGTCTCCTGCGCCACGAGTGGGGCAAGGGCAGTAGGCGGCGTCCTTTCCGGGACGTCCAGAAGGTCCCTCCTCTCCGATCTCTCCACCGGCTCCTTGAGGTCCAGGAGCTCCGGGGGCGCCCTGAGGTCCGACAGGTCCGGGAGCACCGGGTCCGGCGGCTTGTCCTTCGCTTCCAGCGGGTCCGCGCTCTCCGATAGGTCCACGACGTCCCTTGGGTCCAGGGCGGCCGATGGGGTGGACGGCGTCGCGTCCCTTCTCGCCAACCTGTCCAACGGGTCCTTGGTTGCCGGGAGGTCCTGAAACGGCAATTTTGTAAATAACAGAGGCTGTAAACGCCTACCAGGAGGTCCCATATCGCCAGAAGATCCCGGGTGTCCGTCGCGGCCAGGGAATCCGTCTTGTCCGCGGGGTCCGACCAACCCGCGAGGTCCTGAGCGTCCAGATGGGCCGGGAGGACCAGCTGGTCCGGCGGGGCAGTGGAAACAAGCGCCGCCGGCGTCGCGGTCGGGCGTCGCGTTGTCGGCGTCGACTCCGGGATGGCCGTCCTGACCGGGAATGCCGTTGGGTCCAGCCTTGCCGGGCGTTCCCTGAGGTCCGGGAGGTCCAGCGGGGCACTTGTTGTCGGGATTGCACTGGCAGCCGCCCACGCGTCCGGCGTTGGGTCCTCCGGAGAGGCTTGGAGGGATGCTGGGAGGCAGATTCTGGGGAGGAATGCCCGGCGCGGAGGGTCCCTTGCCGTTGGGTCCGCTGGGATTGCGTCCGATGGGTCCGGAGTAGTCGTTGTCACCGCCGTTGGCGCCCGGGTAGTTTCCGTTGTTGCCGGCGGGGTTGTTGCCAGAAGGATTGGAGTAGTCGTTGCCGGAAGGTCCGCTGTTTCCGGGGTATCCGCCGTTGTTGCTTCCGGGGTTGTTGGGCGAATCGTAGCTCTGACGACGGGAGCGGCGCTTGCCGAGCTTCACCATGTCCTTCCACATATCGTCCGTGGCGATCTAAATTGAATTCAATTCATTACACGTTGCTCGGGAGCGAAACGCTCACCTTGAAACTCTCGATGTCGGCGTCAAACTGCTGCCACACAGAGGAGACCTCCGAGTAGATGCCGAGGACTCCGACGAGGCACGCGACGAGCGCGACGCCGCTGACGGCCGAGGCGACGAACGTTGCGGAATGCACCTTCATTTCTGAACTGCTTGCTGCTCCTCATCTCGCAGCGCCTTTTAAACCCTTTTTTAGGTCGAAAAATGCAACAAAGCGCATCGGAAACGAGATCTTAAGCAAAGAAATCGCGAAAAACGCGGATATCTCCTGACGTATCAATGGCGCGAAACGGGTTTGCGCGCCGAGAGTTTCAAATTTCGCGAAAACGGTTCGCCCTAATTATCATTAGGTTATGCGCGTCGTGGTGGGTGCGAGGTGACTAAAGCGACACTTTATGTGCTCGAAAGGGTCTCTTCGCTAAAAAGCATTGTTGCAATGCAGATCCTAAGATCAATTGTGATGACATTAAAATCTGTATGATTGAAACAAAGACCTACTCCCAGATGCAGTTCATTGATCAGGCGGCGCTGTGTGTGGTTTTCACGAGACCATTAGAGAGCAAAGTGCTCTTCACGATTAACGCGGTGGGTTCTGCTGACAAGAGTAACCTACTTTAAAGAGAGCGCATTTTGCGTGCGTTCTTTAGTCAGATTTACAGGTCTACAGTACTGTCGCAGGGAAGCTGGAGTAGGCGAGCGAAGAAGAACAACGTCAAACAAATAGAAATGCAGCTTAAGCCGACATTTGGCTGCTGGAAACTCTTAAAATCCCTCTAATCTGATCCACAAACATTGTGATGTCTCAAAATCTGTCTTCTGACGTTCTCAAATAGTGCTTTGTCCCGCCAAAAAGAGCCAGATCAACCATTCAACGTCCTTATTACCCATATCAGACTGGTGAATTACAAACTTCAATGAGTAACTGCCGAGCGGATAGTCGACCGCCACCATAATCTTTAGCTCCACCCTTTGCGCGCACGAAAACGCGAAAACTCTCTTGACGAGGGTGACATGGTTTTTTAAGTGAAGAAAAAGTTAAAAGCATTCTCTGTCTGAAACAAAAAACTCTACGCATTAGAGTTAATGAATTTGATTGAAGAGTGCAATGAATTACTCTCCAAATCTGATTTTTTTTGCTGCTCCAGATAAGTGTGTCATTGTTAGCAGGCGGTTATAAGGAGCTCATCAGCATCAAAGATACCATCCGCCTTCATTTCAACTCCAACAGCCAGCATGTCTTCCAAACTGTTGATTGCTTCTGTTCTTCTTCTAGCCTGTATCCATATGGCGTATTCATGTGCTCCACTTACCCCTGGTCTCGGCGTTCCCATAAATAGTGACGACGCTATCAAAGAGGATCCCAAGCTGGACGCCGCTAAAGCCGAGCAAGCCAAGCTGGAAGCTGCTAAAGCCGAGCAAGCCAAGCTGGACGCCGCTAAAGCCGAGCAAGCCAGGCTGGACGCCGAGAAAGAAGCGCAAGCCAAGTTAGACGCCGAGAATAACGAGAAAGCCAAGACCGAGGAAGAAGCGCAAGCCAAGCTGGACGCTGCTAAAGCCGAGCAAGCCAAGCTGGAAGCTGCTAAAGCCGAGCAAGCCAAGCTGGACGCCGCTAAAGCCGAGCAAGCCAGGCTGGACGCCGAGAAAGAAGCGCAAGCCAAGTTAGACGCCGAGAATAACGAGAAAGCCAAGACCGAGGAAGAAGCGCAAGCCAAGCTGGACGCTGCTAAAGCCGAGCAAGCCAGGCTCGACGCCGAGAAAGCCGAGCAAGCCAGGCGGGACGCCGAGAAAGAAGCGCAAGCCAAGTTAGATGCCGAGAATAACGAGAAAGCCAAGACCGAGGACGAAGCGCAAGCCAAGCTGGACGCTGCTAAAGCCGAGCAAGCCAGGCTGGACGCCGAGAAAGCCGAGCAAGCCAGGCGGGACGCCGAGAAAGAAGCGCAAGCCAAGTTAGATGCCGAGAATAACGAGAAAGCCAAGACCGAGGACGAAGCGCAAGCCAAGCTGGACGCTGCTAAAGCCGAGCAAGCCAGGCTGGACGCCGAGAAAGAAGCGCAAGCCAAGTTAGACGCCGAGTGATCAAGAACAAAGGCGGTGAGAACAACGTCTTTATAGCATTTGTGACGACCATGTGCGGTTGATTATCTGATTACATTTGTCTGCGTTCAATAAAGCTATTTTTTACTATTATTGTCGGAAAGTAAACAGTGCGCAAAGTGTAATTAATAAGGTTGTCGTTGTTGACAACGAGAGTGCCTTTGCATGATTGAGTTAACCGACTGATCAGGTTTTCGACGATGAGGTAGACTGCCTCAATTTCTCTCATCTGCCATCTGTGGATCTGCATGGTTGACTCAAATCCACACAGATTACTAACTGAATTCTAGCTGGGTTGCATCCAATCCGGACTTTGGTAAGGAAAGTGGCTAGGAAAGTGGTTTTGAATAGTGCTTACAAATTCAGCGGTTGTGAGAAACAATAGAGGTCATTCCGGTCTTATCACAGGTCCAGTTTGACTGTTCCTCAGCAAGTACCGATCAGCAAGGCAAACTCGTTATTGTAACCTTTTAATGAATATTCAGTTGAGCAGAAAAATGGCGTCGATACACATAGAGCACGGAGAATGAGGCAATAAGAAGGGTTATAAAGTTGCTTATTACTAGAATCACAAAAGCTGTCCTTGAATACGCTCTCAGCTCGCAGTCTGCGCCAAATTCATCGACCGCGTTGCTTTGCACCCGTATTGAATGTCCGGCAATGTTGAGGAGATTCTCCAACGCTTCTGAATGTCTCCTGTTCCTTCTGTGACATTTCGGAGGCTGGCATTAAGTCATTAACTACGCTAGACTACAGTAATCTTACGATATTCTGCTCACAGGAGGGTTCTCCTTTCGGGCACATGTACAGCAAGCAGTGAAAGTAGACTTTTGAGGTGTCGGTGAAGCGGAAAACGCTGCTTGTAGCGTAGACGTAGTCCAAATTCTTGTCGTAGACCAATTCAGGCAATATGGCGGGATCGAGCGAGCATCTACGGTTGAAAATACGGTAACTACAGTAAGAATAGGAACGCGTACCCGTCATCATCGACCAGGAGGTAAACTTTTTCTGCTGACCATGTGGACATAGCACCTGTAGACCTTCGCAGTAAAGTCCGAACTGTCACACTGCCATTTGTGGAACACTTCTGACCGATTTGCGCCTTTTTCGGAGTCGGACCATCGATTGTGTTGATGTGAAGCGAGTAGTTGCACTTGGGGAGGCAATCTCCCTACAGCTGGTGTGATGCTTTCGCTAGCAGGCTAAGAATGGTCGAGATTACGGTATCTTAGATGTAAAGTACTTACTTTGCCTCGTACATGGTGCCGACGGCTTTCTCTGGCGACGGATAGTCGGCATTTGACGTTGTAGAGAAGGTCATCTTCCGTTAGGTACATGTGGTTGTAGCTGAGGACGATGTTGACGGAGTATTGGAGCCCGGAATGGGGATACGCCTGAAAAAAATGAACAATTAATCATCTCAGAGCCGTTATGCTTCAATTCAGACAGATTAGCAGCCAAAAATCGTAATTCCAGACGCGCTGAACCGATACGAGACAATACAGCGCTTGCAAGACCTCTATCGTCTCAGACTGCTTGTCTAGACAGTGCACACGGACAACAACATCGCAATTCCAGACACAGCTGAACCGATATGAGACAAATCAACGATTACATGACATCGATCTGCTCAAACTGCCTGTCTAGACAATAGTCACGTTCCTTCTACAGCTCACATGCTGCAAAAACTCCAAAAGTTCGATTCTCCCTCAATTACGCAATTCGCGTCATCTCTAATCCGACTCCCATGTTCCCAAATCATTTTCCCCCCATTGAAACGTTTCACTCAACCAATCGGTCATCTCAACCATGTAATTACATCATTCCTGTCTTGCGGAATGCGATTTTCAT
>MQUG01001365.1:0-22786 GCA_007213375.1 Steinernema feltiae | reverse complement strand
CAGAAAACTTTACCCTTACCTTCCAAATGGCTTGGAAATTCTCAGCACTGCTCGTTGGCATCTCCAGGTACGTGATTTGCGTTTTGAACCATTTGAATTAGAAGCCTATTCAATATCAACCGAGCAACGGAGACAAACACATGTTGTCGTGATGAGGAAGCGGTTGCTGGATGCTCATTTCCCGTTGCTTGATTTCTGAACTCAAAATTAAACCAACCTGCAATTTTATAACCAGTTTAACCACATTTTGGGGATATCTTTTAGGACACTCACTCGCTTTCCGGATGGGCCAAATCGGTGATGATCGACTTTGATGACACAGCAGAAGCATGGTGTGTCAATGGAAATTGCTTCAATGTCCAGAAGAAGCACGACATGGCGATCGAGTGCCTCACTCGTGCCACAAGCATCAATCCACGCTTTGCATACGGCTATACCTTGGTCGGACACGAGTTGGTTGATGTTGGTTGAGTAATGAAGCGAATGTCGGGCTCAGCTCCTCCTATGCCTCGTGACTTCCCTGAACACGATGAAGTATTTTGATTAATGATGGGGTAGATTGATTACTTTTTGATTTTAGTATGACCCAGAAAACTCTTGGAATTGCCGGCCGAACGGCCGAATATGAAGAATTGCCGAGAAGACACATGGCGAGCTCCGAGCTCCGATGAGGCCTTCGCCACATTCTTCATTGCGCCACCGATGCGACGTGAACATTCGCCGCCTCCAAGACATGACCTCCAAGACGACTCCCAATCACCTCAACCACCACCTATTCTCGCCGCTGCGCGGCTCGCAGTCAGATTCACCTCGGCGCGTCGCTCCTCGCTCCAAAGTTCAACACGTCAAATGACTTTGTGGCTGACCTCGCTTAATTTGAGCGCGGGAGACTGCTGCATCATTTTTCTTTCAGAAACTCGCCTCCTCGTGCTGCGTACCGTCATTCCCAATCGCGTTCACCAGTACGACGTCGACAAATTTCGCAGCCACAGCCATAACAGCGACAGCCCCAGCCACCAGATCGACGCTGTACTTACAAATGTTCCCTTCAAAGTTACCATCGCACAGTGGGAAGAGTAATTATTGTTTTCATTCCATGTTATTTACTATTTTGCTTTCAGCTTCGTAGCTGGAAACGATGGAAACGAAAGGATGGAAACGCGTCAGACCGTTTTGTGATGGAGTTTGCGACTCGCGAAGGTGCTATGCGACTTCTCGCCGCCGATGGCACTCCACTGGGCAGCATGGGAGGAAGAGGTCTTCGTATGCGGACCGATTGGCATTGCTGATGCCGATCATTTGATGTCTATTCGACAAATTGGGAGAGCTGCGCGAGGAAGAGTATGATCGTCAACGTGGCCGTACCGAAGAGGAAATGATCAGAGAAGGCAAGCTCCACCAACCGCGTTTGGGCGTTCAGCAGCGCTGGCCGTGCGGCCGCTTCCTCCCCTCCTCAGAGACCTGTGAAACAGGGCTGGTTGGGACCTCCTGGGTGATGGCCACATCCTGCAAATGCACCTCGCGGTCGTAGATCCGAATCTCCAGCATCACAAATGGATCCAGATGAGCCGCGCTGTGGCGGAAATCGGTCATCTTGTCGACGGACCTCCGAACGATATGCAACTGAAATCATAAGGCAATTGCTGATGAGTCACTCCGACGAGGGCTGATATGGAGATGGCGGCGACTTTGCCTCATGGTGTAGGCAATAATAATAATGGTGTTCGTCATCCGGTACAGGCTAGAGGATGTAAGTTGTGTTTTGTTGTTGAATTTTCAATTTTGTTGTCGGATTCGACCTTCATTATTCAGATCATCAAATCGATTGATTCAGAAAGTCGATTTTTCTGTAATAATTCTCATTAATGCAATTCATTTAGATCGTTCCGAAATGAATGGCGGCGGTGGCCCTGGCAAATTCCATCGACCTCCAGGTCCAATGTTCTTCAACTCGCGCGGACGCGGCGAACATGGTGGACGTACAGACCTTCACGTTTCGATCTTCGGAACTATTAGCAGACTACTATTCTATGTTGATGTTGAAAATGTTGAATTGAAGTGTACGGGAGCGTCACTCGGAGATGCGGGAACGATAGAGTCGAACGATCGCAAACGATCTTTTATCTTCTCTCGCGAGATTGGAATAAGACGCGCTGCCCACACGCAAACATCCATCACCTTCCCCACATGACCCAGTATCATGGTTTTTCTTCAATAGCTGAACACAGAAATCATTTGGGTCGTCGGAGTCTGCTTTCAACATCGCTTGTAAATTTATCTTTTAACATTACAGATCATGGTTGTGCTCGATATTAGAATAATCAAAGAGCGGGAGGCTCAGCAGCAAGAATCTTCTCCACCAGCAGGTTCTTTTCATTCTCCTCCAAAAAGCAGTTACGAGCAGCATTTACCTGCTGAAATAAACAGATTAAAAGAACGAAAAAATGCGTTGACTTACACAGAGCCACAATTGATGGGTGCTGAGACCAATCAGCTTCTTAGCCAAATGCAATTCGCTGATCACCGAATAATCAAAACATGTAGGGTAATCGGTGCTAAGAGAGAAGTTTACGCCGTCTTCTGCCCAGCGCTTAATGGGATCAGCTGGCCAGTCAAGAGGAACAGAGCCCGTCATAACAGATGAGTAAGGACAGCCCTCCAGATGGATTCGCTCTTCGAGAGCGTGCTTCTTATACGCATCTTCATCTAGTAGCAAACGATAACCGTGACCAATACGTTCAGAAGTAAAAACGACAGCTTACAATGCAGACTTCCTTTGCACCACCGCTCTCACCAGCATGAACTGTGCGATGTATTCCTCGGTTGGCAGCTTCGCAGAACACCTCTACGACGCTGGGTTCGTATTTCTCATCGGCGCCATGAGCACAACCTGCCACATCAATGCCGACAACACCGTACTCTTTCATCGTAGTAGCTAGAAAAGTCCATAACAAGCTTTCACAATATGCTTTAAAAATACCCAATTCAAGCACCTCCTTATTCCAGTCAGCGTAACCGCGGATACAGCACAAGATCGAACGAGCTTTTACACCAAATTCCGCTTCTCCTCGATCCAATCCACGCTTCACGGCTTCAACAACACCTTGAGGAGTGAGCGCATCTCCGACATGATCAGAATTGACATGATTCTTCACAGTCGAGCAAAGCAAATGAGGAGAATAGCGAGCCTCGAAATAAATAATTCCACAATTTGATTGATCTTCACAGAGTTCATAAGCAATCCGCTCAATGGCATCTTTGTCACCCCTGAAAGAAAACCTACAATGTATTAATCGCGAATATAGTATAAACACACGTTATGCAGGGAAGAAAATATCAAACGCCTTAAACGCCAAAAGCTGTCGTTTTTACTTAAATGAATCATTTGTTGCATTACAGGCCATCGAGAGCATGAAGGCTGAACGTATTGGTCACGGTTATCGTTTGCTACGAGATGAAGATGCGTATAAGAAGCACGCTCTCGAAGAGCGAATCCATCTGGAGGCTGCCTTACTCGTCTGTTATGACGGGCTCTGTTCCTCTTGACTGGCCAGCTCATCCCATTAAGCGCTGGCAGAAGACGGAGTAAACTTCTCTCTTAGCACCGATTACCCTACATGTTTTGATAATTCGGTGATCAGCGAATTGCATTTGGCTAAGAAGCTGATTGGTCTCAGCACCCATCAATTGTGGCTCTGTGTAAGTCAACGCATTTTTTCGTTCTTTTAATCTGTTTATTTCAGCAGGTAAATGCTGCTCGTAACTGCTTTTTGGAGGAGAATGAAAAGAACCTGCTGGTGGAGAAGATTCTTGCTGCTGATTTGATTATTCCAATGATTTTCTTCGTCATGTTCTTTGCCCCAAGATGTGTTGTTCTTCTAGTTCTTTTGACTGCTTCCTATGCCTTTGAACTTCCTGCCGGACTCAGGCCAGCCAAATCCGTTGGTGACGAGACGCCACCAATCTTGCCTGTTGCTGAGCAGGAGTAGGTAGTGTTGAAGACGTGAAAGGTATCGAAATTTTGCGTTGTCCAGGAACAACCAAACACACAGGTGTGTTTAAGCTGTAGAAGTTTAAGAGCGGTTTTATGAAGCACCGAAAGGCTCACAAGAAGGCCTTTTCTTGGAACAAGATGCTACTGCTCGATCAACGCTCACACGAATTGCGGTTGTTGTTGGTGTAGTAGGCTCGCAGGAAGATGTTTGTGAGTTACAGTAGCCTATCGTCATCCGACAGTATTCCGCCATCTAACCTTGATTATTTTGGTTATGACTTTGCTGTACATCTCCAGCTTGTTGAAGAGGAGTCCAGCGCGGAGAATCGAGGTTTTGTTGGGGAGAAGATGGCTCTGAGTGAGTTCGAGAGCGTCTTCGGCCGTTTTTGCTTTGCCGGACACGTAATACTGCTTGATTCGCGGCTTCAGCGTGATGATTTTGTATTGCGTGGGCAGCGAAAGACTTCCGATCGATTGACGGAGGGCGTTGGGGAAGGATTCTGGAATTTAAAGATGTGAGACGACGCGGAAAACTCCGATTTACAGGCGATGTCGAATTTGTTGGTGTAATGATCGTAGGTTGGATTGTAGGGACGCATTTGTCGCCCATTTGATGACATCCGAGGTCGGAGTAGTCGAGATAGGCGAGGACGGAGGGAATGAGAGAAGAAGCCAGGAAAACATGGCTTTGCGGGGAGAAGGAAGCGACTGGGCGACGACGTCTTAAAGGCGGCGTTTGGGAAAACGCGTGTGGAATAAGCGGAACGCATTACGGAAGACTCCTCAAGTCGAGATTCTGTCTGCTTGACACTCGCGGAGACGCGTCTTCGCTCGTCACTTTACAGTTTGAATCGGTTGATGCGCGAACCGGTGGAGCTAGCGGGAGATGGACGATGTGCCAAACGCAGAGGAGCGCAAAGGAGCGAAAATCAGCAACTTGACGATCCGCTTCGACAGCGACTCATGGCAACACGGTGTGCTGATGAATAGCCCGAGGGCGACGAAATTCCTGTCGATCTTTTTGTTGGTCTCCTACTACAAGCACCACAAACTTCCCGGGCATCTGAAGCTGCTGCGTGCGATTACGCGCCCCCCATGGCTCATGAAGCACGAGTCGATCAATTATGACAAGACAAAGGTAAGCGGGAAACGTTGATTTCGAGGCTAATTTATCGCAGTTTACAATCTGCTAGGAAGCGGGAACTTATGCCACGTATACAAAGTCTTCTACGAGCGGAAATGAGAAAATCCGCTGCAGGTAGCAATCAAGGTGTGCCACAGCGGAAGCGGCGAGTCGGACGGGAAGGGCTAGAAGGATGCGAAGGACTCGTTGCTGCACGAGGCGAAGATTATGTCGTAATACTCGCAAGAAAACTTGATCCAATTCTACGGCTTTGCCCGCGATCATCATCCGGTGGCGCGGACCGGCGACATCGGCTTCGTCGACCGATGCGGATTACATTTCATCGATGACCGCCTGAAGACACTGTTCATCGGAGATGGACGATGTGCCAAACGCAGAGGAGCGCAGAGGAGCGAAAATCAGCAACTTGACGATCCGCTTCGACAGCGCCTCATGGCAACACGGTGCTTCGACAGCGCCTCATGGTTTCACCGTCCTGATGACCATGGTGATGGTGCCGATGATCGTGATGCAGATCCACGAGATCGAGATGGAGATGGGCGCGATCAATCGCAGGATGTTTGAGAGGAGGTGCTGAAGATGGTTCTGATACTTCAGACCTACTGGATCTAACGGCCCCGTCGGAGAGGAAGAAACGCCCGGAGCCGACGTCGAGTCGTCCGGCCCGGTCAGAAGGGAGCGCGCGGACCGCAATTTTTCCACATTTTTTATATTTTCCGGTAGCTCTCGCGATGCGCTTTTCGAGTATATGAACTTTTCGCTCAATCTCAAACCTACCATTAAAAACTACTACTTTTTGGGTCCTATAGCGAAAAAATTTAAAATATGCAATACCACACACGTAAGGATCACTCATGAAAAATTTCACCCCAAACACAATGATTACCTTACGACGACGACGACCGCGAGCACCCTACCTTATTTTTTTGTCTTCAAAAATACCAGAGATCGTAAGATCTCTGGTAACTACGAAGCCCAGCTCAATTTTACATAAAATGAGTTTTAGTAGTTGTGTATGGAGATATGCAGGAAAAGAAAGCTTCGCTTTAACCTGTCTCCAGGGTTTAAACCTGTGGAAATATAACGATTTTTCTGAAATTTCGTTTATTCCCCCATTTTAGACCCTTCCCACCAAGATGGCGCTTACAGAATTTTTGTAGGACAGCTCAATCCTGAGTTATAAAAGTTAATGGGGAAATCAGTGGTCTCATAGCGATTGCATTTTCGGGACCTTGGACGTTTTCTGGCCATGTTCGGCCGTTTCGCGTGATTCTTTCGCGTGATTCTCGCGACCTTGAAATGGCCCAGACAGACCTAAGAAACACAGAATTGTGGCAGAATGGCAGAGAAACGACGAAAATGATTGTCAGGTCGACTTTGACTTAGAAGTTTGTGCTTTTTTGTGCTTTTCTCAGTCGAACGGCTACAATTCTGTGTTTCCTGGGACGTTCTGGACCAATTCGAGGTCCCGAGGAACGCTCATGCCAATGTGCCGCACTCCAGTCGCTATGAGACCACTGATTTTTCCAATAAATGTAGGATCCCCATGACGAGCTCAAAATGTACCCCGATCTGCGGAAGGCTCGCGCTAAACAGGCAAAGCATCCGGGAGGAAGGATCGGCAAGGATTTGGAGACTGTCATGAAAAGGCTGGCGAAGAGAGGCTACACAGACGGTAAGCAGCTTGGACAATGAGGCTAAAGTTATGTCGATGTTTAGTGAGTAATTTCGCAGTTTGGAAGACCATCCGTTACTTAAATCCGGCAGGAAACAAACGGCCGCCGGCAATTGCGAAGCTGACCAGAGAAGTAAGTCACTTCCCGTCTAGACAACACAGCCAGAATTTTGAGAACAGAAATTTGATTTGATTGAGTTGATGACCTTTTAAACTATTTTACAATCACGTAAAGCGCCATTGAGGCGTAGGAGCCAAAAACAATTCAGATTTGAGTCTACGTTCGGGCACTCAAAAAGATCCTTGAATTTCCGGCCGACTCGCTGACTCGACCCAAAACTCATTTGCCATCAAGTCGGCTTCACTGGCGGCTTAGTTTCCGACGCAGCTTTTAGTTTTTCTTTTAGTTTTTAGTTGAAACAAAATTAATTGAAAAGTCTTCGGCCTTCGTTTTGCAATCGCGCACAAACGCCATTTTTGTTTTTGTTTTCCTTATTAGCTCTGGCGTCCGCGCTAAGTTCATTGGCCCGAGCAGGGCTACCGTTGCACGGCCGGATGGTTCGCCAACGACGACAATTGGAAGGAGGAGCTTTATTTTGTTTTGCAACCTTTATTTTGCAATAGCCCCAGCGCTTAGTTTAACGTGGGCTGAGTGTTAAAGAAGTAAAACACGGTTTCAACTGTTTTCTGATCCGCTTTTCAGCTTCACGCACTGAAGTCGATACAAAGTACAAGCCCACGCTGGAGTGGGGATGATGCCATTGAGCGAGAAGCCCTCGGAATACGCGACTCGTTTCATCACGCTTGTGAATGCATCTCGAAGACAATCCCGGAGCTCCAGTCACCGTAGGCGCGCATCCGAATACCATTTTCATGAGCGGAGACGGCCGATGGTCCTCGGACAAGCATCTCCTCCGCATCGCCAAACAAAACTGAAACGGGGATTGTGGAAATGTGAGAAAAAGGACGACTTACTCGAAGTCAGGGGATTGTGGGCGTCGTTCTAACGGTAGGTGACCAATCAATCCACCGATCTGTGAAATCGAGAAGAGCGAACTATAAAGCAAGCTTGAGAAAACAACGTCAACTGCGAAGACAGCGACGCACAATCAACGATTCGGCTTCGTGGCAAGCGAGAAGCGAGATCCGCAGCCAACGAGTGGATTGAGAAAGCAAAAGTTCGATCACCGCGTAGCGGCGGAAAGTTCTTGACCTCAAAAAACCAAAAACACGCGTCGATTGGAATGTGCCGTGAAGAGGTTCCTGACGCGATTGCTAAGAGAATCTCGCTCAAGAGACTCTAAATCCAGTTTATCCTCACTGAGCTGCGCGACCTCCTACAACAAAACCAATTTCATATTGTAGGAGAGCATTGACTCAGCATTAGCACATTGACTGGAAAGCAATGTGTCTCTGCAACGCAGCGTGAGAAGAGGTCCTTTCAATCGCATTGTATTGAAAAGTTGCATTAATTCTCCAAAATCCATGGAAAACGCAAAGTCACATCAATTGCGATTCATCGATTGAGCCGGTCATAACGAGAACGTTCTTCAACACTTGGTGAGTGAACGTGGTGTTTCAGAGATCAAGTGATCCATTGCAGCAACAACAAACTGTTTACTAGGGAAGCACACGCAACGTGGAATACGCAGCGACGCTCCTCAGTACCAACTCGTCTACCTTTCCATCGCCTGAAACGACAACGCCGACCCTGAGGAATCCATCGTTGGCGGAGTTTTGGTTCTTTTAAAGGACAGGATGCCGGTCACACGCATATGAAACCCGACGACCGAGAAGCAACCGCTCAGCGAAATACGGTTCAATCAACCGCAGCAGCGTTCGGCGACTACTTTTCCTTGTTGATTTGTTATTTATTAACTTGTAAATAAACGCATGAATGGCCAATCCAGACAAGCTGCGATATCGTCCTATTCGGGATCAAGAAAAGGCAGTTGATCAGGCTTCCTCTGCTTTGATGCAGGCCCTTTTTCTGTATTTAGGACGAGGTCTTCTCGAAGCGATCCTTGTCGGCTTCCGATTGTTTAGATTGTTTAGATTGTTCGAGAACGTCTTCATCGTTTTGATTGCGATTGCTCGCTCCTGGTTGAATCCGATCACCAACATCAACCATTCTGAAAGTGGACAGAGGTAACTACAACAAGTGTCCACTCGTACCCGCTCTCTCTCCGGAGTTTTGTGTCCGCTTGCTTTTGAAAGCCACAAAAGCAGGCAATCCTGCAGCTGCACCGCTTCTCCGGCAACGTCGGTTCCATGCGTTGTGGACAGCGAAGGGCACTCCTCCGTCCTGGCGACTCTGCAAGGAAATATACTCATGTGAGCACTCGAAAACCGAAAAAAAACAAAAAGTTTTCCCACCTCCCCTCGATCCCCCGCTCCTCCTGTTCCTGTTCCTCCGGCTCGTTCTGGCCGATCTGACGACGTAAATAGCCAATCTCTCTTTGGGCTTCGCGAATCTCTTCTTCTACCAAACAGCACCACAAGACAACCTGCAAACAGATATGATTTTAAGCGCTCTTGAAACGATTCTCTCACCTGTCCATGAAATCGAGTTGCATCTTTGGGACGCAGGCCTTCTCCCGGTCCGTCATTTCGGTTCCAGCTGGTTTGGTTCCAGCCGCTTTTCCGCTTCTCCGTCGCGGGGAGAAGAGGTCAAACGTGTTGTCGACGCATCCTGAGTGCTCTCCGCAAACGCCTTCTAGCTGAATCATAACGAATGCACACTAAACAAAAACTTGCTCTGAAACTTACAATGATTCCATCCTCACGAGCCAAGCGCGGACGCAATCGTTCTCACGATCCATCATTTCGGTTGCCAACTGGTTTTCCAAGTCCAAGTTCAATCGTTCTTCCATGCTTGAAACTTTCTACTGAAAGTGAATACAGGGAATGAAGCTAACTACAACAAGTGTGCACTCGTACCCGCTGTCTCCCTGTGAGTTTTGTGTTGCCATCTGCGGCATGCACGCCGCTTTGCGCGTCTCTTCATGGACGCAGCACCACAAGATAACCTGCAAACAAATATGATTTTAAGCGCTCTTGAAACGATTCTCTCACCTGTCCATAAACTCCAGTTGCATCTTGGGGACGCATGCCTTTTCGCGATCCATCATTTCGGTTCCAGCTGGGTTTGCAAGTCTCTTGGCATGGTGGATAATATCCTAAACGGAACATTCTTAAATTTTCACCGAAATCGTGAATTAGCAAGTAATGAATCATTGATTTGAGCTTCAGCTTTTGCATGTACATGTTGCGGTTGAAAAGAGCGGAAAACACAACTACACTTTAACCTTCCTTCTGGCACTGCACGAGGCAATCTCAATTAGGCCCGCACAAAATTAGCGACGTCAATTCAAACTTTAATTCGATTCAATTAGAAAACGGAATTTTGATCAAAATCTCAAAGAAAGAGGGGAATGCACATAACGAATGCACACTAATTAAAAACTTGCTCTGAAACTTACGATGATTCCGTCCTCACGAGCCAAGCGCGGACGCAAGCCTTCTCGCGATCCATCATTTCGGTTGCCAACTGGTTTTCCAAGTCCCTTGGCATGGTGGATAATCTCCTAAACAGAACATTATTGAATTTTCACCGAAATCGTGAATTAGCAAGCAATCAATCATTGATTTGAGCTTCAGCTTTTTGCATTTAAATGTTGCGGTTGAAAAGAGGGGGACGTTACGGGAACCTTCTTTCCTACGGCGATGCACGAAACGAGACAGTCACATTCAGGACCGGACAAAAATTAGAGACGTGGATTCAATCCTTTAAGAAGAAACCGGAATTTTGATCAAAATCAAAAAGAATTTTCTCTCACAAACGACATTTGTTTAAACTCAGCCAAGCGCCGCGCCATTAACATGAGCTATGCAAGTTTGACGCAAATTCTGTGGATTTGCTTTTCAAACAAACAAACTAGCAGTGACCCAAAAGGCAAAATTTCTTACTTTCTCGATCCGCCATTTCTTACTTTCTCGATCTTCAGATTCGGCATCGTCCTCTCTCAATCGTTTCAAAATCCAGTTTGTTGACCTCTTGTTCAGCTGATTTGAGCCGCTTTGTGACGTTGTCCGTCTTCAGATTTGCAGCGATTAGTCGACTGAAATGAAACGTTAGAGAAACTGAACGTGGATTAGGGGACATCAGTTTCATCAAGACATCAAGGAGACGCAGCAAACATCCGTTTTCTGGTGAGAGGAAAGGCTTTTGATAGGTCCAAAATGATTAGCGCAGCGATGGTCAGTTGGGAGCGTAAGAGGATGAGAGGCATCTGTTGCTACCGTAACCTCGGGCAATTGTTTTGTGATTAAAACAAACAAACTATGTATAAACGATCGGTACAACTCAATGGTATTTCGATAAACTATAATCGTTTTCTATCGTACCATAACAACACAGAGGTGTGAAGCCGCATGCCGCATGCAGTATGCCGCGGAGAAAAATCGGGAGGCACATCGCGCCGAGAGTCAATTTTCATCTTTTGCTGCTTGTCACTGAGGGAAGATAAAACAATGTACAACAACTGCTAGTTTGTTTGTTTGAAAACCAAATCCGCAGAATTTGCGTCAAACTGTGGCGTTCTCTAATGGTGCGTTCTCTTAGTTCTCGTTCATTTGCGAAAGGAAATTGGATTCATCGGATTCACTTCGCTAATTTTTGTGCTGTCCTGAACGGGATTGTGTCGTTTGGCACAGCGCCAGTAGGAAGGGTTACAAGAAATTGATCAATATTTCACTTTTGACTCAATTTGACTTTGAGAACAGCACAAATTTCAATAACGTCAGTTTCAATTTCGGAAACTTCAGGGGAAAATGACCGAAATGATGCGCCCAAATTTAGAATGAAATACAATGCAAAGCGGTCTACCTTGTAACAGAGCGATGCTTCCGCGCGACCGCTGGGACAGTGCAGAAACGTAATTCTCAGTCAAACGACAGGACCACCGGTTCAATCGGAGAAGAAGAATTTTTCTTTTGTTACTCGCGACCAGCGTCCGAACATGCGGCATTTAGCGTTTCTCGCAGTAGGAGCATTCGCTCGTTCTCATTCGGCACAACTGGAGAGGAAGTGCGTAGAAGGAAAAGATAGCCATCCAAATTGGGTGGTCAAAATTCTGACCATTTTGTTGTCTTTGACCAGCTGTTTTTGTTCGGTAGTAACGATAGAACGTCATACCAGATGTCGGGTCCCGGCACGATCACCCTGCGGTGATGCTCAGCCTCAGTTTCAGTAGGGCAATGTCGATTGCATGGCAGCTATTCGACGTACCCAACACACCAGAACTGTCTGTCCCAGAAATTCCTGATGCTAAATTGTTTGTCCCTGAATTGTCTGGTACTGAATTGTTTGATACGAAACAATCGGTCAAATTATGCGTGACCCGATATAAGCGCGCGAAAACCGTAAGCGCGACGACATCAGCGCGGCGTCATAAGCGCGAATTCCATAAGCGCGAATGCCGTAAGCGCGAACAGTTAATTTGGCAATCAAATTTTGTGCAAAAAATGCTACGGAAAAGCTTTTGTAGGGCCTTCAGGCTTTGCGCCAAGCTCAGCTTAGGCTGACTGCCTTAGTAGTTTAGCCTAGTTTCCGCGGTTACCAGGATTCGTAGGGCGTTCAAGCTGTGCTCGTGTCCGGACAAAATGTCCAAAAAAATACTAAAATCATAATTTGCTATAAAAGACTTTGTAGACTTGAATAATAAGCTTACTTGAAAGCCAAGCTTACACAAAAGCTTGGAACAAATTTTTTAATGTTATATTGGTCAAAAACTTTATAATACCACTAGCCATTTCAAAATTTTTTTAGGACAATTTTGGACATCTTGTCTTTGGACATTTTGATCTTGGACATTCTGTCCATTTGGCATTTTATCTTTACACTTTATTCTATCTTTACATTTTATCTTTATTTTTGTCCGGGATTCCGTTTTGCTGTTGTTTGTTTAGCGCTCTTAAAAAAATTTACAGCAAAGACCTAAAAATTTAAGAAGAATTGCTTGATCAGAGATTGAAATGTCTTGTCTGAAATGAGATACAGAGGTAATTGTCTTGACGGTGATCTTATCACACGGCATTTGCGCTTATGCCGTTCGCTCTTATGTCGTTAGCGCTAAAGGAATTCGCGTTTATGGATTTCGCGCTTATGACGCCGCGCTTATGTCATGCCGCCCAAGTTATGACCGTATTGTGCATAATCACAATCATAGATCACAATCATTCGCTTCAGGACCCGCGATTTCTTATGAAGCAATGTCTATTTTGGTTATTCCAGCCCCACAAGGCGTCCTATGTCACGATCCTTACGAATTAAAACGGCTTTGAAATCATTCTATCGCTGATGTGATCTATAAAAAACATGAGTTCGGTAGGCTTGATTGTGTCGTTTATTGGCTTTCCGCTCACATTCTTGATTACGACCGGGCGACTACACGAAGCCTGATCGCCCTACGACTGAAACGTTTGTGCGCAATTGCAAAACGAAGGCCGAAGACTTTTCAATTAATTTTGTTTCAACTAAAAACTAAAAGAAAAACTAAAAGCTGCGTCGGAAACTAAGCCGCCAGTGAAGCCGACTTGAAGCCGGCAAATGAGTTTTGGAGCGTGTCAGCGAGTCGGCCGGAAATTCAAGGATCTTTTTCAGTGCCCGAACGTAGACTCAAATGTGAATTATTTTTGGCTCTTACGCCTCAGTGGCGCTTTACGTGATTGTAAAATGGTTTAAAAGGTCATCAACTCAGCTCAATCAAATCAAATTACTGTTCTCAAAATTCTGGCTGTGTTGTCTAGACGGGAAATGACTTACTTCTCAGGTCAGTTTCGCAATTGCCGGCGGCAGTTTGTTTCCTGCCGGATTCAAGTAGCGGATGGTCTTCCAAACTGCGAAATCACTCACTAAACATCGACATAACTTTAGCCTCATTGTCCAAGCTGAGAAGACTTTCAAATCATAGAATGAGGAAAGGATTACCTCTATTCAGGCTTTGTGCTAAGAAGCGAAAGAAGCGAATAACGGGCATCGTCAATGTGACAGCGGCCGATCGATGCGACGAAGGTTGAAGGTTCTTGCCTGGATGACCGGAAACGTCAATCGTGCGCCGTTTGTTCGCGTTCTGTCGTCCTCTCCGGGTTGCAATCGGCGCTATTGCGTTCAAATACTCGATTTTGCCGGCAAATTTCTTCGGACACGCCTTAGAGAAGTATATTCTTCGCAGCGAGCGCCAAGCTGTGAGAACTGTGACTTCTTGGACTGAAAAATGGCAAAAATTCAAAATTAAATCATTTAATCAGCGTCACTTACTCTCATCGTATTCGTTTCTCATCGCAGCCATGATCTTGGCCCAGCTTTCTTGCAGATGGCTGGGCACGCCCGCTGGATCTGTGTACGAATTCAAATTGAAATTCCGGATGTTTTCCCATGCTGCGCCGGTCCGGACTTCGGCAGTGGATCGAGCTCTTTTCGCCGGTTCACAATTGGCGCGCGCGCGCGGTTTGCTCTGCGATGATTCGTCGTTAATTTTTTCTAAAATGAGCATTTTTACAATGGAAAACCTGGTTCCACTCACTTGAATTGAAGAAAGTGACTTGTTGGCTTCTCCTCGATGGCGATCGGCAAACCAAGGTTGACTGAAACTTGGCGAATTAATGGAATTCCCGACTATTAACGAAAGCGATTAATGCGAAACAGTTCACACAAACGGTGTTGAGACGCGAAATGTGACAAAGATGGGTGATCAACAGTCTGTTCACACGTAAAGAGGTACGGTAGCCTTGCTCGGGCCTAAGTTAAACTATGCGCTGCACAAAATAAAGGCCGAAGACTTCAATGAATTTTGTTTACGTTTTTTGAAGACAAAAAAAAAGTAGCGTAGCGGAACGTAGCGGAGTTGATCGATTTCTATAGATCTTCACTACAACTGAACATGCTTTGAGAACTCACATTCTATCGTTCGCATTCGTTTGCGCCGGAACAAGTAGACAATTCTACTAGCCACGATCTGTCGGAGTTCTCTCAGGCGCAGCACTCTGATTGGCTTCCAACAAAGGTCTACAATTCAGTACAGTCCATATTGACAGGAAAATCAATAACGAAACCTTATTTGTAGACGCAGCTCGCAGCATCGACTGTTAACGTGCCGCCGCCGCACAACAGCGCGCGAGTGGCCGCCAGCCATCGACTTTGTCTCCTTCTCAGTCGCTCGTGCGCTTGGCTGTTTGCCAATCCTGCGCTGCTCCGCCCATTTGCGCGGTTCTTCTTCCAGTCAGACGCTTCGGTCTGCTTGGCGCGCAGTCATGCAAAATGTGAAGGAAAAGAAAAGTGACTACCTTCACTTAATCTGAAAATAAATGTACTCAATGTCGTGAAAAGTAAACTTTAACAGATTTTTTTTTAAGTTTTCTTAAAAATCTCTCCCACTACGGTTACCAGTATTTTTGATTGGACGGCTCGACGAACGTCGAACAACTCCAGGCGATGATGGAACTCTCAAACAGCGACCCGCGGATTTTCTGCTTCATTCTGTCGACAGTGGCGTGGGCATCAACTTGACCGGCGCAGACTCAAATGCTAGTTTGCATATTGACTTTTGCTTAAACTATTGACTGACGCGCTGCGATGATTCGTCGTTAAATTTTCCTAAAATGAGCATTTTACAATGGAAAACCTGGTTCCACTCACTTGAATTGAAGAAAGTGACGTGTTGCTTACCTCGATGGCGTAGTTCACACAAACTGTGATGAGACGCTCAGCTCGGTATCTGTGGTAGAGAGAGTTGAGGGGTAATCATCCTGCTGTAAGCAAACGCATTCTGGAATCGATTTCAAAGAGAAAGACTGATCGATCGTCAGTAAATGCTGAAGTGAAACATAATGCGACCTATTAGGACGTTTTACATTTATCGCGTTATTGAGGGAAAAAAGAAATCGACTTCAAAAACAAGCACATAATCTTAATCCAGAAGTAAAATTGTTGCTTTAGGCATTGCGTTGATTACGTCTTGAAACGATAAAGCTAAAGCTTTATTTATTTAAATACACACAGACGGTATTGCAGGTTTCAGGTTATGGGGGCATAGAAGTGGGGCAGAGAAGGTGTGTAGGGAGGGTGAATTTAAGATTCACCAGGAAAAGATAATGAAAAGTAAAGACACGACACAGTAGGAGTAAGAGCCCGTCAGGCTAAAGTAGAAGAGCAGAGATAAGAAGAAGGGGACAAAGAAATTGAAGACGTCTGAGAAAGTCAGACTTTAAGTTCTCTTTGAAAGATTTTTGAGTTCTTCGCGAGGACGATGTTCTCAGGGAGTTCATTCCAAATTGTAATGATTGCGCGGGAAAAGAATTTGAGAAAACGGTCCGATCGACAAGGTGTCGGTTGGATGCGGAAAACAGCTCGGTATCTGTGGTAGAGAGAGTTGAGGGGTAATCATCCTGCTGTAAGCAAACGCATTCTGGAATCGATTTCAAAGAGAAAGGCTGATCGATCGTGACTTCAAAAACAAGCACATAATCTTAATCCAGAAGTAAAATTGTTGCTTTAGGCATTGCGTTGATTACGTCTTGAAAACGCAAGCGACAGTTTATTTAACATCTAATGCGTCTGTCGATACTGATCTCAATGACTTAGATTGACTTAAATTGATTTAGATTTAAATTGACTTAGTTTAAAAAATGTTTTAAAAGTGTCAAATAAAGTTCTTTGCAATTGGAATTGAATGTTTATTCGGTAGTAACTAGAAAAGTGGAACTGAAGCACGCAATCCACAATAAACTAGCTCACCTCACAGTTGTCGCTACTTACTGTTTGAGTGAGCTTAAAGCAGCGAATGAACATGTGTTGACGGCCGCATAGGTTCCACTGCGGGCCAATCCGCTTACATAAGCCTACAATTCGAATCTGTTAACAACTAACGAAACATACGCTGATATCAAACCTTAGTTGAAGACAACCGCGCAAGTCGTCGACAGGAGCGCCTTTCCGTGGAGGGAAAGGGCAGCCCAGTGGCCGCCGCTCTAGCGCGATGTGCTGGAGGAGGAAGAGAGTCAGGACGCACGCGCGTCTCTGCTCGTCTCCTCTGGTCGTAAAATTTCGCTTTCGATATCGATTTGAATGGAATCAGTTGCTGCTTTGGCGCATATAAGGCTGAAAACAGAAATTCAGGCACGTAACCAAGGATCAATTTACTCTGAGTTGAAGGAGGCACTTAACGAGGATCGACCGAATGAATTCCTTGTTGAGTGAAATAGAGCGGTCGGATAAATAGAATCAGGATTGCTCAGAACGTGTCAAGTCGCGTACATAATACAATAAAAAAAAAAAAAAAGAAAAATAGAATCAGGGATTGCCTCAGAACGTGTCAATGCGTAGAATTTATCATGCGGAATGTGTGATTGCCCCTTGTGATGCTCGCCACTGCCACGTTCCCGTTGGCATATTCTGGCTACCAGGCGATAGAAGAAACTCTACAGGAATGCAAAATGCAAAATTGCGTTGCTCCTAAAGCATCCTGCGGCTTAAAAGGAGATTCTGGAGATTTCACAACCATGATGATTCGGCGCCGTGCCGGCCGTGGGACTCCAATAACTGGTTTAGGGAATTGACGGTTTGGTGAACACCAAAATCATCTGGGTCGTTGGAGTCTGCTTATGAGAATCGACGAAGACACGACAGATTTGTCCACTCTCCAACGGAGCGCCAAGCCGCCGTCGACCACAAGAGGCGCCGCGAAGAACATAATCTTCCCAGAAGCAGTCCGCCTCGCCATCGTCAGGTACCGAGAACGAAGACCGTCGTCTGCGCCATCGAGACAACCGTCACTGAAGGACGACAACCCTGCGACTATCGTACCCTGCAAACGAAAGGTGACCTTCACAACTCCGAACAAGGACATCAACGGCGGCAACAATGTTGGAAAATGGTTTGAGATTCGAACTCTGAACATGGAGACGATTTTCGAGAAGGAAGACCGGAGAAATGCGTTTAATGCTGACAATGCTCATCAGCATAAACAACTCCAGACTTCAATTTGGACCCTAATACAACGTCGTGAGGAAAGTATTTATTCTTTATCACTCTAACATTAAACTTCAGCATCGACCATGCAACACTCACTCGTACGACTTCCGTGATAGGTGCGATGATCGCAGATACCGTAATCCGGAATAGTTCCGGGCCGGCCCTCGATCATCTTCTGCAGAGATATCGAGCGCTTCAAGTAATCACTCGTATTCCAACGTTCACTTCCCTCATATTGTATGCCCTGTGCCCCGTGCGAATAAACCCGATACCGCAAACCGCAGCCGTCCCCGACCCCTCGAGCCTTCACCCGAGACTCCGCGAGAAGTTGGCTAACGGGCTCATTCGTGTCAAATCGAAGATCGGCCATGTCATCACGTCTTCTGCGAGTCATTTTTGGTGACACCTGCAGCCCGTGGCCCAAGTACAAACAAGAGTAAGGCATTCCGTCAAGAAACGTTCGATGTTCCTGGCTTGATGGTGATTTTTCCTGGAGAGATTGGAGGACGAGCATGCGGATAGACCGCACTGAAAGCAGAATTTAAAAAGCCGTTGTTGGAGTTCAAGTAATCATGCTTTGCAGAATAGCAGAAAAGTCTTCACTTTCTATTGATGGCGATCTACAAATCACATTAAGAGAAAATTCGCTGTCGCAGTCATTTTACATGAGAGCAGCATCGGGGACTAGGATTCCTTTCCAAGCTGCCTCCGTTCGGCAAAATTTTGTTCTTTCTTGATCTTGTCGCGGACCAGTTTCATCATCGCAAAAGTAAACTTAAAACACCTCTCAATTTTTGACAGATTTGACAGATGCTATTCGTCTCCCACCAAAAAGTTTCAATTTTTAACACAAAAATCAACAAAAATTTATGCAGAGGAGTGCAGAAATAGCACTCGAATGAGACCTACAATACAGGCGCTTCACTTCAGATATATTCAGAAAGGACAACGCGACCTCCCACAACAGGACCAATTTCATATTGTAGGAGAGCATTGACTCAGCATTAGCACATTGACTGGAAAGCAATGTGTCTCTGCAACGCAGCGTGAGAAGAGGTCCTTTCAATCGCATTGTATTGAAGAGTTGCATTAATTCTCCAAAATCCATGGAAAACGCAAAGTCACATCAATTGCGATTCATCGATTGAGCCGGTCATAACGAGAACGTTCTTCAACACTTAGTGAGTGAACGTGGTGTTTCAGAGTTCAAGTTATCCATTTCAGCAACAACAAACTGTGTACTAGGGAAGCACACGCAACGTGGAATACGCAGCGACGCTCCTCAGTACCAACTCGTCTACCGTTCGATCGCCAAAGAGAAAGAAAACGCGCCAAGCGGAGGGGCAGACGGCCGAGCCTCTGCGTATCTGTTACCCTCGCTGTGCTGCCCTCTAACGCGTTCCTGTGCTGTCGTTTGGCGCTCGATCGCGCGCCTCCGCCACTCGCTCGTGATTCCGGTGGTCGTCGACGTTTTGAGCGCCTTCTTCAATAAAGAGTAAGTGGAATTGAAACGTCGCGGTTTGTAATTTGTGCTTTTTAAGTTTATTGAATCCTTTGAGCCCTGTCTCAATGGTCGCAGCTGCTCCCGACAGCACCAACCTCTGCATGCGTCCGCAACAACCACTGCAGTATTCAATCCCAATTCTACCAATCAACAACAACCACAAGCAAACATTGAGTAGGTAGCGAGCATTGGTCTATTGTATAACAATTGCTTTATTCAGCAGTGAACACACGCAATAGAAGTTTGCAAAGTAGAGCAGAGGAAGATCTGACGAAAAGCAGGGCGTGGAAAACCTGGCGGCAACTGCGCCCAACTCCCGACCAAGCGATTTGAAAGGTGGGTAGTTGGTGTGTAGCAAATGTCTTTACACGGAATGCAACCTAGAACAGCGGAGTTTAAGACTCGAGCGCTTTCTTCCACCAAACGATTGGCCTTGTGGAAAGTCCCTCAGAATTCCCACACTAAATTTCTGCCCCCAGCGGAAATTGCGCAGCAGACAAAGACAAAGGCTCATCTCGCGACTGAAGACGGCATGTGGACATGAATATGTCCACACGTCAATGAAAATGTTCCACGATATCAGTGTCAGCCCTCGGCAGTCCGCTACCCGCCGTGAGCCCTCCAATCGAAGATGATGCAAGGAGAGCTCGGCCAATTTAACGAGGTATGTGTAACACTTTGGCGATAACTTTCTCTCCATTTCAGTCATCAAGCTGACCATTTTCCATTCTTCCACCCTCCGCTACATGCCCTCAGCCCTCCAATCATCGACGTCCACAAGGGCAGTTCCACGAATATCAGCCGAGAAACGCGACTCTATGGCTATCGACAGCGACACAACAAGGCCAATTTTTTGAAGCCTGAATCAAAGACTTTTCGAAAGAAAGTTCGCTTTGGGCTTTAGAATGAAGCGGAGAACCTAAGGGAGCAAATCTCCTACTTGATGCCCCACAGTGTTATTGTCCAGTTGTTTGAAATAAAATTCTTTGGTTTTTCAATACCGGCGAATGGTTTGCTCATACAAGACATTGCGTCTACAGTTCAAAGACGAAGCGAATGAAGACGAAGACGAAGCGAATGAACAGTTTAAGATTTCAGTTTAAAGGGAAAATTTCGGGTCGGTCGTGGCAAAACAACCAAGCTACGAACGAGATAAATTAGTAATCTTTCGCGCCAATTCAGCAATGAATCCGTCGTTTGACAAAAGCAAAAACGAAAGCGACCGTTTTACTTTAAAGTCATTTGACAGAAGTCAAAACATTAAATAATAACTGCGTCACAACATCCAACTGCGCTGTCGTTCCATTCGCGATGCAGGAAGGAAGACAGTTTAACGGCAGATTTGCATATGTATCTCTGCTCTGATCTCGGCACTTTTCTGTATTTAGGACGAGGTTTCGCGGCATTCCGACTGTGGTGACAATCTTTGTTGGCTTCAAACGGCGATGCGGCGCTTCTCCGATCGCATTTACAGAGGTCAAAATTAAAAATTAAAACCGCGTAGCTAATGGTCAGCAAAGCGTTTATCAAACATCAAGTAAGCAAAGATAACAAAACTTATTTCATTACAAAATTCTTACAAACAGCAAATAAACACCACAATCGGCTTCCGAATAGCGTGACCGGGCCGCCCAGCTCCTGATGAGCAGCGCGGATGGTGAGCGAAACAGGTGCGATTTCCTTTTGGATCTTTTTGATGCAACCAACAAGTGACCACGAAGTGAATGTCAGGGCAGCTGCGGTCAGATCCCCCATAAAATTCGTTGCTTCTGTTGCGGTGCTTTGCCTGTTTAGCGCGAGGCTTCCGCAGATCGGGGTACTTTTTGAGCTCGTCAATCAGCACCAGAACGCCTTCTTCTCCGTACTCGTTCAGGAATGTCTCTGTTTCGGGTCGAACCATCTGAAAACGTGACGTCACAGAATGAGAAAAAGGATTACCTCTATAGGCTTTGTGCTAAGAAGCGAAAGAAGCGAATACTCTCATGTTGTTGATTTTGCTGTATAATGCAGCAAATGAACATGCTGAACTGGGCCGCATAGGTTCCCGCGGCCAATCCGCTTACATAAGCCTACAATTCGAATCTGTTAACTAACTAACGATCAGCGCTGATATCAAACCTTAGTTGAAGACAACCGCGCAAGTCGTCGACAGGAGCGCCTTTCCGTGGAGGGAAAGGAGAGCCAGTGGCCGCCGCTCTAGCGCGATGTGCTGGAGGAGGAAGAGAGTCAGGTCGCACGCGCGTCTCTGCTCGTCTCCTCTGGTCGTAAAATTTCGCTTTCGATATCGATTTGAATGGAATCAGTTGCTGCTTTGGCGCAAATAAGGCTGAAGACAGAAATTCAGGCACGTAACCAAGGATCAATTTACTCTGAGTTGAAGGAGGCACTTGACGAGGATCGACCGAATGAATTGCTTGTTGAGTGAAATAGAGCGGTCGGATAAATAGAATCAGGAATGCTTCAGAACGTGTCAATGCGTAGAATTTCTCATGCGGAATGTGTGATTGCCCCCTTCAGAGGCATCGCATTGCCCCAACGCACATGACGACCGCGAAGAAACTCTACAGACCGTGTGAATGCAAAGTTGTGTTGCTCGAAAGCATCCTGTGGCTTAAAAGGTTTGCAGATTGCACAACCATGATGATTCAGCGCCGTGTCGGGCGTGGAACTCCAATATCTAGTTTAGGGAATTGCGGTTTGGTGTTTACAGATCGCACTGAAGGCCACGTTGAATCCCTTGATGTACGAGCGGACGACCAGCCGATCACCTCCAACGCGAACCACCTCGGATCGTCAACCACAACGCCCCGGAATAACTTATAACCGTGAAGATTGTAGTATATAAACTCGACAGTCCGACCTTCCTGGGCCCGGGCCTTTCAGTGAGCTGCAGCTCTGACTGAAGTCTTGAAATAGAAATAACCTTTGTGTCCACTTGTCACTGCATACCTCCAAGTGTGCGCAGGAGAAGACGAACTCGCAGTGTTAAAGTGATTGTAATAGGAAACCGTATTTATTCTCCAAAATTCAGTGAAACAATTCATATCGCAATTCATATCCATCAAACTTGGATTGCGTTTCCACGTTTCGTTCCCCGGCACGCGGACCTCCTTCAAATCAATGTTGGTTTGCATGATTGCGACTTTAAAATCAAGTTTTTTTACAGAATTAATTGTTCCATTTGAGTGTTGCTTAAGGTGGTTGGAGCCAAAACCTCCATTTGAGGGCACTAGTTTTTTCCTCCAAAGTCTGCCGCCGCAATGTCGCTCTGAAGGTAAGTGGCCATCAAACAAACTGTTCTCGTTCTAACTTTGAATTTCAGTCTACTCACAAAGCAGCTGTTAGCGTTCAATTCTGCCACCCAAGCGGAAATTGCAAAGGCAACGGAATCGCTACGAGAAGGCACTTGCGCAATGGAGAACAAAAGTCCGTCAATA
>MQUG01001364.1:0-23970 GCA_007213375.1 Steinernema feltiae | reverse complement strand
TCTCGCTCTGCAGAGATAGAGCTCACTCTGCGGGGGCGAGAATTCTCGTCCTACTAGACAGAAAAAGAGTAGCTATAGTTAACTTATTTCTTCGTTATATCGCCTTTGCGCAAACTTGCCGCCATCAACAGGAGCGACTCGCGTCAATCCACCTCGCACTTTTCAGCTTCTCGTTGCTGCAACAAGCAGCAGTTTATGACTTTTGCAGCAGCAGTATAGAAAAGCGCATAGGCCTAAACCAAAGGCTGTTACAGGAAAAACTCAGTTCAATGATCCCAATAACAAGAATAACAAGTGCTCGCCCAAAATTTTCTCCGGGAAACTTGCTCAAGGCCAGTGATGCCGACTCGCCAGAAAAATCGAGGCGAGTCGAGTCGGCGAGTCGACTCGTATCTCCGAAATGCTAACGAGTCGAGTCATGAGTTGACTCGACTCGCTACTGACTCGTCGCCATCACTGCTCAAGGCGCACTCAAGGCGGACGTAAAGTCGTGTCACGATGAAAGCGATGCAGTTATGTTGCAATCAAAGGAATTTACTGCATTTCACATTTCAATTGAAAGTTGACCGCACCATGCCAAACCCTTCTAAACTTAATTTAAGTCGAATCTGCACAGGAGACGACCGTAGTACGACATTTATAGGATTCCCTTACACATTCATACCGCTTTTTGGTTTGAGTTCTGCACCGCCACAACTTGATTGAGCGCGTATAGAGGTGCGAAAAAATTGGTCATTAGCACCCTGTGTCGTGACCGCAACGCAATCGCGACAAGAATCCCGCATGCGAGCGGACGCATCCAGGTTTACACTTCAACGCGCCCCGATTGCTCTATAAATGACCCACCGGTACACCTTGGAATCTCTGAACGCCGATCTCCTCGATTCATTTAACAGAAGCGCGGCGCGTTTCCGTCCAGAGAAATCGATCGTCAGAGAATGCCGTATTTCGGTGTACGCGAATTGACTTTCATTTTATTATCTCAATTTTCATGACGTTTCTCTGCTCAGTTCAACAGGATGTACACCGACGCTCAAGCCGCTATCGCTATCCCCACCAACCCTGACCATGCTGAGAAGACCGAGAAGAAGGTAGAACAGAAACGCTGGAACGCCAAGCGCCTCACTCTCACCGAGCGCAAGGCTCGGGTTGTCGAGAAGAAGAAGGAGCTCTTGGCCGCCAAGGAGGCCTAAATATCTTCTCTTTGTAATCTTGTTGGAAGTAATACAATCGTTGCCTTTGAGTTCTCATTTGTGGACTGTAGCAGCCACAGGACCTAAAGCAAAATGCCAAAACAGCTGGTTTGAACTGCTGGTGGCACAACCGTGGATTAGTTCCTCAGAAATGTGAGAACTTGAGCATTTGAGCGCTATTGTCCGATACTACTACACAACAGACGATTCCACTGTCAGCGGTCTCGTGGTGTAGTGGTTATCACATCTGTCTAACACACAGAAGGCCGGCGGTTCGAGCCCGCCCGAGATCAGGACATATTTTTTCTTCAAATTCAGAGTGATAAGTCGTGCGGAGTCGTCTTTTCGTTTCTCTGTTTCAATGTATTCAATGTGCTATTTACAAGAGTACAACAGTCACACCTCACGTATAAGCCCCAGCGAACAAAATCGAGGTCGTGAAATTGTGAACGATAAAGTAGAAAAATGGATGATCGGCGATGAATTCCACGTCGATCGACTTCTTCAGAACGCCACTTGAGCCGGTCATCGGGGCTACTTTCGTGGCAGCAGCCGCTTCCGTTCCTTTTTCGTTCATTTTGATGCAGACGCTTTGAGTTGCCGCGTCGATGAAAAACGGTTTTTGGTCGCTGATTCCCTCGAACTCTGCGTTGGCTGCTTGGAACGCACGCTGCATGCCAAGAGCGTTTAGCACAGGCTGGAGGTCAATGTCTACGTTCACTTCGAATTTTGGAATTTTGACCTGAAACGTTGCGCTGGTCATAGTCAGGCAGCCAGACTGCTTTGTTACTGTCACAGTGGCTTCAACAGAATATTGCGATTTTTCGGTCTTTTTAATCAAGTCCAGAACTGTCTTGCCATCGAATCCGTCGAGCAGAGATTTGATGTCTTTGAACCGCTTCGGGAGGAACACGAAATTCGAAAAATTGCAGCATTTGTAGCGCATGCAAAGCACTTGAACGTCATCGTTCTCGTAATACGCAAAGACTTTCTTGATGTTCATGAATTCAATCTGAAACTTTCACTAAATTGGATAGATCTCTCATTAGGACTTTACCTCCCTCGTCTCATCTGCGCTCATTTTGAATTCGTCCATTTTCGTCAGCTTCTTATCAAACTCTTCCGCCCACTTTGCCTTGAAATAGAGCGCGTTGAGGATGATATCGGGGTGTCCTTGTTGATGTCTTCTTTACTCAGAATTTTCTTGATTAATCCGTGCGTTGTTTCCTTGACCCAGCCGTTCACTTCCTAAAACCATTAGATAGAACGTCAAAAGGAGAGTGGAAAAGGCTGAGGTGAAAGTAGTTGCATTTTGTTTAGAGCCAAAAGCGAGGTGCGGGTCATATTAAGGCCAGCCATCTTCGATTCCAAAACAAGAGCACTAATCCTGAGTCAATGAAAACCTAGTCATTCTTACAGTGCTTACGCTCAAGAGTTTACAGTCACCGACCTTACAGAACGCTGTTTTATTCTCGAAATCCGATTGTTCCAGCATTCCAGCGTAACACTCCGCTATCGTCTGTTCGTATGCCTCTTTGAGCTCGAATCCCTCTCTGATGAAGAGCTTATTCGCAGTTTCCAGACAAAACGTGCGATCTGTGCCGCTTGTTTTGTTCAATAAACTCCGCAAAAGCTCTGCAAAATAGGAATGGACTTGAGTCTCCGTAACATCTGCGTTTCCAGCAATCAGATTCTCAATTTCCTTCTTCGTTTCTCCTCTAGCGCCAGCGTAGACCATCGCCAGGCTGACGGAGGCCGAAAACGGAGAACATGCAGTTGATTCGGGGCTTGCGTTGATCACTTCTTTAAGAAGGTTGAAAGCGAACGTTGTTTGGACACAGAGTAATGGAGATTTGCTGGGCTGTTTCATCTAAAATGTGGTGAAATTTGAAGCATTTTTAGATCAAAACGAGAGCAGCAATGGAGTCGATGGTTTCGCTGTATTCATCGGTTGTACGAACTTGAGATTTATAATAAAGTTCTTCTTCAGCTCTTTTGCAAAAATTCATTCATTTCCATCAGATATCAGAATACAGAAATTCTTTATGCATTATCAAAGCAGGAAGCTCGTGCTTGTTGATGATTAATACGATTTTATGCGTGCATTTCAAGTGAAAGTTCCAGCGAACAAGACGCATTTTGACCTTTCATCCACAATAAAATAGAAGAACGGATGATCGGCGATGAATTCGACGCTTCTAGGCTTCTTGAATCCAATGCCGCCGGTCATCGGGCAAAACCGAGTTACACTCGCTGCTTCGGTTCCTTTCTCGTTTACCTAAATGACGCTTTTGGTTTACAACGCGATTGAAGTTCTCTGAAGCTTCGTGCTCTAACCAAACTTCTGAATCTCATACGCTACTGTAGAGTGATTGTAGTCCCTAGCGAGTGCAAAATAAGCTCACCTTTATGACCGTTTTTTGTACTGCTTGGCCAATGTATAACGGCTCGTCGTCTGTGATTCCGCTGAAATCCGCGTTTCCTAATTGAAACGAACGCGTCATTCCAAGCTTCTTCAATATCTCGGTCAAATCAATATCAGTCGTAGCTTCGAATTTCGGTAATTTAAGCTGAAATTTTATGTTAAGGCGTTTGTGTTAATGTGTTCTCTTACAGTAACTTTCAATCGCTCTCTTTGCTGCTTAACCTTCTTCATTACGATGCCAATCGTCTCGCTGTCGAATCCGTCAAACAGAGAGCCGATATCCTTCACCTCCTTCGGCAGGAAGACGTAGTTTGCGATTGCTTCGCCTTTGTAAGGCAGTCGTACTGCTTGTACGCTCACGTCTTCGTAGTAGAAAAATTCCGTTTTTATATTTAGAAATTCAACCTGCAGCACACATCAACAGTCAACAACCGAAATTCAGCCATAATTCAACCAACCTTTTTTGTCGTTTTGGTGTCGATTTTGAAATCGCCTTCCTTTGTCGCCTTTTTGCTAAACTCGTGCTCCCATTTGCTGTTGAAGTAGACGGCGTTTAGCATAACCAATGCGAGGTTGGGCGTCACTTCACCGACTTGTATCGTTTCTTTGATTAGTCCGTGCGTTGACTTGGTGACCCAGTCGTTTATATCCTAAGACGGCAAAATGAATTTCTCAATTGTGAGTTCAGAAAGTGAGTTACCTTGCAAACCTTCTCAGCTTCGTTGAAATCCACTTGTTCCATCATTCCCGCGTATTCCTCACTAACAATCTTTTCGTAGCTCTCTTTCAGCGTCAGTCCATGTCGAACATAGAGCTTATTTGCCGATTCTAGGACGAACATGTAGTCGCGTGACAAGTCGCAGATCTGTTCTCTTCAGTATTTGATCCAAGAGCTTCGCAAAATAAGCGTGAATATCAGCTTCCTGCACTTCCCTATCACCGGCGATCAGCTGCTCGATCTCCGTTCTGGTTTCTCCCCTCGCTCCGGCGTAGAGCATCGCCAGGCAGACGGAGACGGAGAACGGCGAGCAACAGACCGCTTTGAGTCTTCCATTCGTTACTTCTTTCAGGAAATTGAAGGCAAAAGACGTTTGGGCCTGGACCAGTGGAGCATCTGTTGCACGCTTCATCTGAAAATCTTTGCAAACAACATTGCAAACAAACAAATAAGTTCATAAGACCAGTGGTAAAGTTCGTCTCTTGTGTATGTATTGCTGTTAACGCAATGCGAAACACCAACAACACGTATTCTTGAGAGACGAAGAGCCAGATGAAAAAATGAGGGAATGTGTCGCTAACAAGCTGAAAACCAAAAAATTGGCTGCGTCTGAGGGGAATCGAACCCCTGTCGATTGCTTGGAAGGCAACCATGCTGACCATTACACCACACGCGTGTCTGACAGACATCCATCGATTGGATATCCACCGCTCGTCTGGAAGCGCAGCTCGCCGCGGGAATCGAAAACGTGTTCGTTCTCAAAGCAATCGAGCATCGGTGGTTCAGTGGTAGAATGCTCGCCTGCCACGCGGGCGGCCCGGGTTCGATTCCCGGCCGATGCAAACCTTTTTTGACCGCCACATAAGGTTGGAGAATGACCTCGGCGCTCTGACCGTCCGCCGTCTCCCTCTGCGAACCCGCGATCCCGAGCGATAGCGCCTGCATGCGAGGAATAAAAGCGCGGCGCAGCGACCTCCACTCGTTGCGGTCCGGAGTCAACGGGTTCTCGAACCTTCTACGACACGATCCGTCGATCGGACTCGCCTTAAAAATCCCGCAAAAGTCTTCTCGACCCGTGTCACCCGACCCTCCCGTTGGCGTTCACTCGACCGCAACATTTTTGGTTTGAAATCAGAGCTTTAAAATGAAAAAAACGGCGATTTTGAGCATGTGAACACGAACAAGAGAGGTCAGACAGACAAACAGCGATGATGAACAGTGACCTCTGCTCTCTGACCGTCTGCCGTCTCCCTCCGTCGACCGCCGCTCGCACGCAATCGCGCCCGCTCATGTTCGATAAAAGCGCGGCGCGCGCATCCGCGTTCGTTGCGGTCCGGAGTCATCGGGTTATCATTCTGTTCACTTCTCGACACGATTCGATCGTCAGAGAAACTCGTACTTCGGTACAACGTCCGGCATTCCGCCAAACCTCGGCCTCACCGCCATCAATCGGAGCGACTCGCGTCAATCCACCCCGCAAGCCTCGCGCTCGCTTCTTCCCGTTGACAACCACTTGACCGCAACATTTTTGGAATTTTGGGGAAAAGTGATGCTGACAAGTCAAAAGCAACGCTGAACTCAAAACGCACGCATTGCTTTGTTGTCATTTAAGGCGCGCAATCTGAATCTCCAGATCACAGCAATCATGGACTCGACTACCTTCTACCTCCTCTGCTCGTCTTCTACCGTCAATAAGACGAAGGCGCTGCTCCAAATCTCGGACAGCCTTCCCAAACAACTGCTCGGTGATAATCTCTTTGTCAACGCCATCAGAACCACCGAAGAACCAACTGGAGTGCTCCTAGATACCCTCGAGATGGCCGTCGAGCATCTTTTGCTCCTCTACTCGTCTCAATTCGAAGATTTCCAAGTTGAGATGATCGCTGACTACTTCAACGTGTTGAGCTTTGGCTTCGAATCCGACGAGTCTGAATTCATTGAAAAGCTAAAGGCAGAACAGGAGAAGAACGAAAAGCTCCTGGAAAACGCCGAGGCGACGCGCACAACAATCAAGAACCTGAAGGAAAAATGGATCGATGTGATTGAAGTGGAGAACGATCGTCTTGAGGAGAACTACAATGGATGCTGTCGCTCAATCGAGAAACACGAAAAGCAGCTGAAGCAATTAAAGAAGGCCTACAAGAAGAAAGCGCAGAAAGCAAGTCTTTAGAGCAGCATAGTCTCTTCACACTTATTGTGGCGTTGTGGGGGATAGTTGTTGATAAAAAATTGCTTAGAACCACAGAGATCATAGATTGGTAGCATTGATTATGGGGACATGCAGTTGATTCTAACAAAACATGATCAAAACCGTGAAAATCTGAAAATTTGGTCATTCGCTGACATGACTTTGCGTAGTAAAACACCGCTTCCGTGAATTCCGCTTGAATTATCATTGGTAACAGGATTGGCTTTCTTGACTAGGGGCTCGAATTAGGCCTACTGGCGTTAAGCGAAAGCCTGGTACGGCACGTCTGCCACAGCTACAATACTATCGAAGCCTGGTACGCATGCCAAAGCCTATTACGCGCTTGTTGAGTGCAATTGAAAGCGAAAATATGACTTTAAAGTTCAAAATTTTCAACTTTTCATCCCAAGCTTTCGAGTTGCGCAATCGCCGCTGTTCCGATGATTGTGATCTCTTCAAAATTCCTACTTTATAGCGGCTGTTGATTGCTATTTGATCCGTGAATGACTGGCTTGGCCTACCCTGTTTTCATTGATAAGTCATGATGTCACTGAGCCGCGGGTGACGCCAACTCTTAAATTGAGCACGTGTTCAACCCGCGAAACGCTTGTAAAGTGTCCGATTCCCGCACCCACCAGCGGCCACGCGAGTGTTATGCAATACAACAACACTTGTCTGATTACCCAATCCCCTCCTCCGCCTCCCTCTGACCATCGCTCTGCCGCCGCCCGATCGCCACTTTGGTCGCAGCTGACGCGAACGACGTGCCAAATCGATCGCCAACAGCTTTGCCCAAATCTTCCGGCCAGCCAACATAAACAAATGCCTTCGAGCGTCCGGCGCTTCGGAAGAAGATGATCTCGTCGTCGGTTGTGTCATCGCGATCTCCCAAATGCTGTCACTACATCCCATTGCTGGTGAGTTTTGAGCATTTTTCGCGTTCGGCGCTCAGCGGAGCTTTGAAGACTTGTTTGAAGGTGTTGTCGGCGTTTCTCGCAATCGCCTACGCGCTCCTCTCGATCGGCGCCAGTTATCTCGCCCTCAATGAAGCCTACTATGCGGTCGCCTCGATCGTCTTCCTTCTGCACTCGATCTTTACGATTATGTACTTCACGGGGCTCAAAGATCGCAATGAGTGGATTATGATACCAGCGTTGGTTGTTGAGGTGAGTGCAAAAAATGTTCTGATCTCGGGCGGGCTCGAACCGCCGGCCTTCTGTGTGTTAGACAGATGTGATAACCACTACACCACGAGACCGCTGAGAGAGAAGCTCTCAATTTACGATTGATTCGTCAGGTCAATTTTGACGTTAACAGACAGCTCTGCATGACAGCTCAGACATTTAAATTCTGATTTTAAACCAAAAATGTTGCGGTCAAGTGGTTGTCAACGGGAAGAAGCGAGCGCGAGGCTTGCGGGGTGGATTGACGCGAGTCGCTCCGATTGATGGCGGTGAGGCCGAGGTTTGGCGGAATGCCGGACGTTGTACCGAAGTACGAGTTTCTCTGACGATCGAATCGTGGTCGAGAAGTGAACAGAATGATAACCCGACGACTCCGGACCGCAACGAACGCGGATGCGCGCGCCGCGCTTTTATCGAACATGAGCGGGCGCGATTGCGTGCGAGCGGCGGTCGACGGAGAGAGACAACAGACGGTCAGAGAGCTGCGGTCACTGGATCATGTTCATCTGTCTGACCTCTCTTGTTCGTGTTCACATGCTCAAAATCGCCGTTTGTTTCATTTTAAAATTCTGATTTTAAACCAAAAATGTTGCGGTCGAGTGAACGCCAACGGGAGGGTCGGGTGGACACGGGTCGAGAAGACTTTTCCGGGATTTTTAAGGCGAGTCCGATCGACGGATCGTGTCGTAGAAGGTTCGAGAACCCGTTGACTCCGGACCGCAACGAGTGGAGGTCGCTGCGCCGCGCTTTTATTCCTCGCATGCAGGCGCTATCTCTCGGGATCGCGGGTTGGCGGATGGAGACGGCGGACGGTCAGAGCGCCGAGGTCATGCTTCCGCCTTGTCTTATCGTGCGTTCTAGTTGACATGCAAAACAACAAAAAAGATTTGCATCGGCCGGGAATCGAACCCGGGCCGCCCGCGTGGCAGGCGAGCATTCTACCACTGAACCACCGATGCTCGATTGCTTTGAGAACGCGTTTTCGATATTCCCGCGGCGAGCTGCGCTTCCAGACGAGCGGTGGATATCCAATCGATGGTTGTCTGTCAGACACGCGTCTGTGGTGTAATGGTCAGCATGGTTGCCTTCCAAGCAATCGACAGGGGTTCGATTCCCCTCAGACGCAGCGAGTTTTTTGGTTTTCCATTTTGCACACACTTGCTTATTCTATCGATCTACCGGATAAGCTGCACTATTTGAATAAACAAAGAATAAGACAGGCTTTTTCCTTGATTTCCTTGACAAAAACAATGAACCTCGTTCTTTGCCAACCGAGCTGTAGACCTGTAGACCTAACAAAACAACTTAATCCTCGGTTACACTCTCAAATTGGTGTTTTGATGCTTTGAAAAAAAATTCCCTGATCTCGGGCGGGCTCGAACCGCCGACCTTCTGTGTGTTAGACAGATGTGATAACCACTACACCACGAGACCGCCAATTGAAGATCAATTCATCACAATTTTCATATTTTTAGATCCTCATGCGTATTGCGATGGGCTTCATCGTGCTGGGGCTGTGGTTCGCCTACGTCCTTCTCCTCTTTGACATTTTCGCCTTTGAGTCTCCCTTCGGCGGTGAGTAAACACACGTATTTCGAGAACAACGTGGCCTTTCAGAATCGCTCTCACCGGCGAATTTCCTCCTCGTCGTGTGTCTAATTACCACGTTGCTCTACGCGCTGCTCATCCGCCTGCTCTTCCCCTACTACGACGGCTATCGACACACGAAGAAGTTGAACGACAACGAGCGGATGTTGGGCTCCGTCGCGATGCACACGAGTTGTACCTCGCGACCCACTGCGCTCTGAGGTGTCTGTCTTGTTGGTTGGTCTGAGGAGTGTGTGGGTGGGGGTGAAGTCCGAATTTTGGATGAAAATGTAGAATGTTTCAACTGTATCCGTTCTGCTAGCATTCTTAGTCTGTTTATTAGGGGTTTTTGAGCTTAAAATGGCTTTTCCTCTGAATTTTGCCAAAATGGGCTATGTTTAGAGCTGGTCTGGGTTTTCGCAATTTTCCAGCCTCAATTTTGGTCTAATTTAGGCCAGGAAAGCCAGGTTACGGGAGTGAATGCTGAATTTCAGACTAAAAATGCTGTCAATCCGGATTTTGCTGAAAAACCTGCATTTAGTGACCTTAATTCTGTAAATAAAGCTCCAAAAGACCAAAAATGATCCCCGCCTTGGACCCTATTTGTCCCAGTCCACTCTCTCAGCGCTCCTTTGTTCTAAACTCCTTGTTTCACTGTTACTTCGTTGTCTCAAAAAACTGAAATAAACCGATTGAAAAGTTGTTTTCACGCGTTTCTGCGTGGTATTTCACCTCGACGCAACCTTTGCCTGACGCTCGTCTCGACTCCCAAAGGAAACCAGCGACTATCGGAGCGTGTGATGACAAACCGCAAAGCCGCGCTCGTTGCTACTCGTGCGGCGTGTGCTATCGAAGAGTTTTTGCCTCTGATTTTAGTGATGCCCTGCAAATATCTCTGCTGTTTCTACGTTTGGCGACCCAGTATTGTCTGTAGCAAGCAAGGTACGTGAGGCTAGAACGGTAACCTGCGATTTGAGCGCGAGTTTCAGAGACCCGAAGTGCTACGAGCGCCTTTGAGGAGCCATGCCCACTTGAGACCTCTGCAGTCTTTGTTCAGCCTTCCGCTTCCTCGAATAGTGGACGCATGAATGGCGGAGACGTCTACGATCGCTCCTCTGGCGTCTACTTGGGTCCTACAAAGAAACCAGGCGCCGCAAAAGCAGAGACCTCGCAGTAATCCCGTACTCCATTTGACGTTTCCATACCTCACTTGATCTCATAATCTCATTTTGCACGTTTCTCTTTCGTTCTCTGTGTTGAGGATTACGGTAGTCGATTCTTTGATGAATGAAATCCTCTATTTTTGGAGTGCAAATCACATGTTGGTGGTGGCCCGAGGTGGCCATTAGCAGCGCGCAATGCGCGTCGCTAATTGCTGTGAATAAGCAAAGCAGGGAAAGTGCGTCAAGCCCGCTCACAAGTTGTCGTCAAGAGGCGTCAGGGGAAATCAAAACTGTTTACATCGCGATTTCAGTGCCGGATTTTGAAAAGGATCAGGATTACGAACTGCTAAAGAGCGGAGACATCTTAGACCAGCCAGCTTACAATTATAAAGTTTTCACGGCGAGATTCGAGCTCTAATTTTGCGCAGAATGAGGCAATGCGCCATTTGACCACAACTGAAATCGCGTTCGGAACATTTAACTCTCAGCGTGCACGTCTTGAGCGTAGAAATTATGCAGCTTCATAACCCGAAAGGCCGGAGTCCTTGAATCCTGCAGCTCTAGAAAAATTTAGGGAATTTTGGTTGTAGGATGTTCCAGTTTCACTCTAACCGAATGTAGCATATATGCTCTGATGAAACGGTTGTAGCTGTTGGCAAACGAGAACACTACAAACTCGGATGAGTAAATGTGTTTGAGAAAGCGTACTTCACTTGAAGTAAACTCTCGGAGGAGATAGCTGCCGTTTTCAGGTTTCAAACAAGCATTTGCCACGTATACTGATAAATATCGGCATCTCTGATAGGCTCCACAGCGTTTAGAGCATCAAGCAGAGCAGCCCGGAGCAGAGCCAAACGTCAATCGATCTATCCCACCAATCGACCGAAACTAGCGGCGTTCAATATCCGTCTGGAGTGCAAGTTTTGGGCACAAACAACGCGAAGCTCTACGAAGCCTGGCAAGCCAAAACTAGGCTAAACCACTAAGGCAGTCAACCTAAGCCTAAGTCAGTTACGATATGGCTAACCAAGAACGAAGCTTAAGCGCGTTACGACCAGACACAAAAGTTGACCATGTACCAGATTCTTGACGCCAAGATGTCCAGCGCCAAATTTTCAGACGTCAAGTTGTCTTGCTTCGTATTTCTATAGAATAACACTCTAGACAACACAACAATTTATTAGTCATCTTTAACAATAAATAAACAACGTCCAAAAACAAGCTCAGAAACTACATATAATACTATAGAATGTATTCTAAAATATCGTAGTTTGTCGCTAAAGTGCAACAGTGTTCATGCGAAACAGAATTGACTCGATCGTCAGGTAAATATATGTCGAGCCCACGTCCACTGGCTACCTCCAAACATCCGGTACTGCTCAGAAAACTGAATAATTAATGAATTAATGTTGATCACGCAAAAAACTTACAGAAATCGTCGGTCATGCAGACCTACTACTCCAAACCTTTTCAGAGTTATATCGTTACGTCCAGATTTATCCTTTATGAAGTTGAGCAGCTTTTCATATACATTTTCATTTTCTCGTGCACGGCTGGTCGTGTTCCAAACTTCAACAATTCTATCTGCAATTTCCTCGAAGGACCAAATTTCATAGTTCACACAATCGGGAGCTTTCTGCACACACATTTCCAAGAGCACCTTTAAATTGTCCAGATACCGTCTTTGATTTTTAAGAGCTTGTGTTGTTCTTCTGTCACTACTATCAAACCTCGTTGTATCTTTCTGAATTGTTGCGTAAAGCAAAAGAAAGACAATTGTTGTCGCTCACCTTTAAATAAGGATCAATAATCCTTATGAATGTACAAGTTGAAGGAATCTTCGAAACAAACAATTCGTAAGTGTAACGGTGAGGTGTTAGGAAAGGATCTACTACAATTCTACGGGCACTAAAAATATGGTGTTTTATTTCAAAAAATTTTAAGCTTACGCTGGGCCACGCTTCTTAGTTGTTGATGCTGCCACTCCTGACGTACCGGGCAAGGTATTTGACACTCAAATACCGTGTAAGGTATTTGAGTAGGGAACCACCTAAATGCTTTCTAATGTAAACCACAACAACAAATAAATCGAGTTATTCAGTCCATGTCTCGCCTGTTTGTGCACTGGTGGTGAACTCCACAAAGTTTGACGCAAGACCGAAACTGTATCGCAACTGTGTGAACATACGTCCGCAGATTTAAGAATTTTTGTGAGATTCTGACAATTGCTACGAATCCCGTATTGCGTTTAGGCTCAAAGTCAATTTGAGCTCAAACAAATGCACAACGACGAAAAGTCAAACTTTGTGGTGCACAGAGAGTTGTGTGAGGTTGCCAACCACAATGTCGCCAACTCAGAATAAGAAAAACGCCAAAATCGTCAGACAATTTTGGAAAGGATTCAATAGCCGGAAAATAATGTTTTTTTCATTGAAATTCTCAAAGCTGAAATTTCAATTGTACTGTAAGCTTATAAAACAGGGCTTATAAAAGAAATATCACAGAATTCTGAGAAGTTTTAAAAGCGTTGTTAGTGTTAGAAACGTTCGTGAGAATCAAAACTCGCAAGCTTGCCTAATGTTATCTTTCCAGTCGTTGAGTTGAGGCAAACGACGTTCCCAAGTGAAGAAAGACGGTATTCCGCTGAAAATTGTGTCAATAAGCAATACAACAGTACCACATACGTTGCTGGATCAAGCCATCGAGCCGCCATATTCTTGCAGAGCTGTTCGGACGGATTTATTAGTCTACAATCTATCGATAATCAATTACACGAAATGGGAAGAAGCACTAGCACATGAAATGAATAATAACAGACGATTGCAAAAGATCTGGTACGTTTACTCCATCGCTCATGGGCAATCGAGCAGTAAATGAATCATTAGGTAAATGCGACGCCGCACAAGAGTTGGCTATTTGCCGTTGGCTCAGTACTCGTGTGCTGTCAGCGATATGATAGCGCGCTTCCTTCTCAGCGCTTGACGAATGATAACGGTTTACTTGAGTTATCAAACGACATCGACGATCAGTTCGGCTGTAAACGTAAACTATCGATGCAGCGCTTTCTTCCTCAATGTCGACCGCCCGATGGGCTGTTTGGCCGCCAACGCAGATTTCTTGCTCAGCGAGCACTTTCAAAATAACGACATTTTTGTATTTATAGAACATTTTGTATTTTGGGCAAAAAATGACCTAAAATATAAACTATTCAGCCCTAAAACGCGATGGACGCAACGTGACTCTGCGTGCTTTTCTAGCTCGTTTCTTTGTCATTTTGTCATCATGAATTTATGTCTTTTCAGGAAGTTATTTCAAATCAATTCCAATGGGAACTGAGGAGCAGCCAGCGTCTGTCAACTTTTCCACATTGTTCGAATTGTAATTTTCTAGCATTTTAGATCTTTCACATCTCTACAATCCGTTTTTCAAGAAGTTGACAAAAATACAAAGCGAATTGGGAAATGTGACGTTCTTTCGTCATATTTCAAGAAACTGTTTAATGATGAGAAAAGTCTTAAAGCAGCTTTTTATTTTTGTGCTATTCGGTGCGGTTTGCTTGGAGCAGGAGCCAAACCACGAGAAGATGAATGGAATCGGTGGTCTGAGACCTTTAAAACTTTGTCTGAAGGCTCACTATCAGTAGTGGACGTGCAGCAACAGCTGGATAGCGTTGCAAGTGCTAAAGTAAGTTAAGCAGCCCTATTACCGCTACAAATTTGTTTAGAATAAGAAAGAGAGAGACCAACTCGCAAGAAAATTGTTTAGTAAAATTAACAGCGAACAACAACAATTCATCTGGACAATAATCGACAAGACGGCTCTGCGAGGAGTTGGACAATGTACGATCTTCAAAGCATTGGCTAAAGCTTTCTGTAGCGTTAATAACATTACTACAAAAGGTTAATAGTGTGTTTATCACTTAACTTTGGGTGGTTTTTAGAAGATGACAGCCTGGAGCTACAGCCAATTACTTCCGCACTTCAGCAAGCTTACAAATGCGATTCTAAATTCGATTTCGTTGTTAAAGCTATGTTTACCAGCGATACCGTTGCAGGCCTCTTGGCTGTGCTTAGAAAGGCTAGACCGACAGTTGGCGAACCCGTTGCTTTAATGGAAATCTCCGAAAATATTGACGTCATTACGAACAGCGACCGTTGGTATTGGACTCCTCTCCGTGATGGCCAAAGATTGCAGGTTGGCAGTAAATTTTCTTATTGTAATTTCAAATTTCTTTTCAGATCCACTACAAAAAAGAAGGAACAACATTGAAGTTTTTCGGCGAAGACCAGAAAATTGTCAAGAATATCGATAAAATCTGCTCAGACGAATTCTTAAAATGCGTCTCGGATACGGTATCAGAGTGTATCTTAGAAGCGCAGCTATTGCAAAATGAGGTCAAAACAATAGCCAGTATAATTCATTTAGTAAACCCTTTTTTCAGAAATCTCATACAATTATTCTAATCGACGTAATTTCAATTAACAGCTTGTCGCTGCAGTCTACGCGTTTCGAATCCCGAAAAGAGTTTTTAAAGAACTTTGAAGAATCGTCATCTATCCAAATTGCAGATTTTCAAGAAATGGGTGAAAATGATGTAATGAGCTGCTTGAGAGAATCAACAATTGTAGGTCTTCATTAATTACTTGTTTAAAACATGTTTCAGTTGGGAAGCAAAGGTGTGGAATTGAGAGCAAACGATGCAACCAGTGGGGAGGCCAATTACGATCGGTTTGACGACAATGTCTGTGAAATAGTTCGAGTCGTTGCTGAATACGGTAGTTTTGTAAACAATTTAAATCATTGCCGTAGATTTTAGAGGAAATCCAAAGGGAAATTCTCAACATTTCACTGCATGAAATCGATGCTGAGAACCGGAGCATAGCACTGTTGAGAGATTCATCTGGTAAGCATTCTTGCGCAAACTTGTTTTTATGAGTCGAGTCTGAAACCTTTTAGGCGCTTTTCACATTGAAATGTCGTCAGTGTCCTCAATGTCCACGCAGGGTTCTCACCAGGAGCTGACAATTCGCCAACTCGAAAGCAAAGCTATTGCAGACGATTACTCAAAGGAACTAAAATGTAACAAATTTATGCCGGTTATGTTTCTCTGCAGTATTCGATTCAGCTGTTGTCACCATGGATGAACAAATGTGGAAGGAGACGTTTAGAGCTGCCTTGACCGAAGTGAGAGAAAGAGAATGGGAAGAATTTTTAATTTGCAAAAACGAGTCCATTGGAGAACTATGCGGTTTCGTTATGCGTTTGAACGACTACGAAACTTATGAGCGTCTATTTCAAAAGGTCAAAAGCGTCAAAAACTCGATGAACTTACTTAAGAAGGCGGTAAAATTGATAGTTAACAAAATCAAAATTTAAATGATTTTTCTCAGATCAATGAAAGCGATACAATCAATACAGCAGAAGAGAAAGACATCGATGACGCTCGACAACTGGCAAGTTTATTTTTTTTGTAGCAAGAATAAAACCTTGACCATTTGCAGGCTTTGCACTACATGCTAGATAACGTCCTCTTTGCAATTTCAAACTGTAACTTAGATCTCAACAATGTTATACCTGAGCTTCAATTCACATTGCAACAGCTGATAGAAAAGACCAAACCAGCAAAGGTCAAAATTCCAGCCGAGTCACTTCGAGCAAACGTAGGATCGTTCAATGACAGTAAATTCAATGTTGATTTTTAGATGAACGTTGTTCGCTCAATGATTCTCCAATTAGGTGTCAGCAGAGTGTGCGCTGTGAGTTGTCATAACTTTGAAAATTATTACATTTGGTGCTTTTCAGGGTTGGGATGATGCGGTAATGACCGAAATACGCAAGAACATCAGCAATAAATATGAAACTCAGCACCGCAAAACTGAACAAAACATTAAGCTCATACAAGAGGGTCAAAAATCAATTCGAATCGCTTCACTGGAGTTGCAACAAGTTTAGTGCCGCTAAAACCGCTAAACTAATCCATTCGCTTAAGCTCTTCAACCAAAAGTTTCGCTCCGCTGTTAGTGTTGCCTCGGCGTCGGGAATGTTGACTGCGATTGCGCAGTGCTTCAAGAAGGCGAGAGGTGAAGCGGAAGTTTCAACACCGAGCATAGGACACCTTTCTGAACAAATGGAAAGTTTGACCATCGATGAAGAGGACTTCATGGGCGCTTTTGATGAAATCGTCAAAGGATTTAAAGAGTTGATTTGGGAAAACGGAGAAATCCTAGAAACGCGACCCACAGTTCTGAGAACTGAGTTTTCCTTGTCTTTCCTCGCCTAATTGTTTTGATAATTTTCATTATCCTTAATGTGTTTTGCCACTTTCTCGTTTTAAATGTGTTTTTGTTGTTTAAATGCTTTTAAGAATTAACGCGTGTCAGCGCGCTATCAACCGCCATGAGCCAGATATCGAATTTTACCAGGCGGGCATGAAACGACGTCAAGGTGCGACTCATTGGTTTCGTTGGAAGATTTTTCAATGATCAGGATTATCAATTTCTATTAGAGGAAAGATCATCCTAGGCTCGCACAGAAACCCAATTACATAAATCTGTGAGGGTCGAAGGATTCAGAGGGAACTCTAGAAACTTAAAGTCGTGACGCGTCAATCCGTCCGCCATCAAGATCGGTGCTATCAAGACGTTATCAACTGTTCGCAGCACATCAGCCGATGCGCAAATGAACGATAAAACCGTTTTACTGCTGTTTGCTGCTACACGACATCACTATCATGAGATGCTTATGTGATTATTTGTACACGACGTCTTGATAGCTAAAAGTCCTAATAGTCTTAATTGCTCCTGATTGCGGGTGCAGCGCCGGCAACGGTCAGGGGAGCTGCCGTGTGATCGTCCAAATTCCACGACACCCTCTGACCGATCGTGAAGCTGGCGCTGATAGTGATCGCGCTCCGCACGCTCTATTCTGACTAGGCGACACTCGTCTGCACAGATTTAAAGCAGAATATCTAAAGAGAAACCTCTCTCTCTGTTCGAACAACTGTGGATTGACATTGTTATCCTACTCGACTCGACTGCAGGAATCGCGGATAACAGTTTTCATACGGTATTTTGTCACTTTAACTGCATATTTGACCTTATTTCATTATAGCTCAAAATGGAAACTGCCTCTGTGATCCTGCAGCTGGCAGTCGAATAGAACAACACGAGTTGCGTGCGTGAATGTCGGAGAGCGCGTCCACGTGATCAGCAACAACTCCATAGAGGAGGCGAGGAGCGCCGAACTAATCATCTCTCAACGAGATTACTCTCAACATTGAAGCGTAAGTGCATAAAAGCTAAACACTGCGGTCAATTTCAACATTACAGTGGACTCAAGGCCGCTATGGCTCTCCTAGACCTACATGCAAAACTGAACCAACAGAAAATGGTCGTTTTGTGGACAAGTCGGCATAACCAAAGCTACAACTAAGAAGAGCTCGATATTTGCAGCTCGATCGGCCGAAGCATTGAAGACGATGGGAGTCACACTCGTGACAATTGACGCGTCGTACTTCGATGAAACAAGCAGCGGAACGCGGCCGAATCTTGCGGCAAGTCCTTGCGACTGGCTTGCTTCCGAAGAATCCAATCTAGTCGACGCGATTGGGCTGCGCCTGTGCCGTAAACGGAAACTGCATCTGTGTTCCTGCAGTTGGCGGTCGAATAGAACACGAGTTGCCTACGTGAATGTCGGAGAGCGCGTCCACGTGATCAGCAACAACTCCATAGAGGAGGCGAGGAGCGCCGAACTAATCATCTCTCAACGAGATTACTCTGAACATTGAAGCGTAAGTGCATAAAAGCTAAACACTGCGGCCAATTTCAACATTACAGTGGACTCAAGGCCGCTATGGCTCTCCTGTTGTAAACCGCACCAGCAAAGTGTCTATCAGGCCGTATAGTGAACTGCGATAACTGTAAGAGTTTCGGAGAGCGACTGACTAGCGTCCACGACGACGAGAAGAGCGACAGTTTCCTGAATGGCAAGTCGATTGTGAAATCAACGAGCCAGTGTTTGTGAATGTCCGTGTTTGTTCAGAGTTTGGAAACGTTACGATACATGGGCCGGACGGGCTTCACCAAGCGAGTTTGCCCTCTCCGGAGCCGATGGAAATGAACTACGCTTTGTGTGCCAACACAATTACGCCCACGTTTCATCCAAGACATCGGCATGTACACGTGTACAGCGAAATATCGTACTGCGATAAATTCGATGAAAGAAGCTTCGGTGGTCATCACACGATTGGCTCCTCTTCACTGCCGGCGGCAAATCGTACCAGCAGTGCTTCTATCAGACCGAGAAGCCGTTGTCGTATAGTGAAGCGATAACTGTAAGAGTTTCGGAGAGCGACTGGTTAGCGTCCACGACGACAAGAAGAAGAGTTTCCTGAACAGCAAATTGGACGCCGCCTAGTCGCGCCATTGCTTCACTCCATCGATTGTTTCAACCGTTACTTCCGTATTTCTCACGTAATAATAAATATCTGCTACTCCTTGGCTATTGATTACCCACGTACCAATAGATTTATCCATTTTTAGTGTCTATTGGTCTATCTTGCCTTTGCATTTAGCTCTGCACTTTCACGATTCTGTAGTGCTGCTGAAGCAGCCTCTTCAAGACGAGCGTTCTATCCACGAACCTCGCCCTCCACTTCCGCGTTCTTCGCAGCACGCTGCCGCAAGCACCGCAGAAGTTCGCACAGCCCGCTGGGCGCTCGCACGTGCTCCCCCACTCTGTCGTCCACACACACTAATCTCCATTCATCTTCGGTTCACTTTGCGCGCGCCTTTGCGTTTGATTGATGACCGCACTGCCGCGAGAATCCCGTCCTTTAAGAATCGTTCTTGTCTCTAAAAATATCCTTTTTCGGAACGCGCGCCCGCGTAATTACCGTACCCCTTCGTGTCGTGTGACTTGTGACCACCTGAGGAGAGGCGGTCAAGCGGAATAAGCTAGGCGCTGTTCGTCAAGTCGCTCTCGTTCGCTCTTTGCCGCCATAAATCGTCTCTCTAAAACGCTCATAATAACAATTCATCAAACTCTAACGCGCGCGCTACTCTAAAGTACAAAATACGTTGTCACATCGACGCGTCAACCTTGACTTCAAACTCCAGGTTCAAATGCCCCGCGCGTCGACGCCGCGACCGGGCGCGCGCACTCGTTTCAAACTGTGACGACACGAGACCAATTTTGGTCAATTTTCGTCGTGATTGCGCGCTCTACGTAGTTTGAGCGCGGTCGCTGGCGATGGAGAAGCTGAAAACGACAAGTTTAAAACTCAAACGCTCAACTTTCACGGTGCAAAGAGAGCACAGGAGGCGCTTACAGGGGATAATTGAATCGCCGCGCAGTGGATCAGCGGAGAGATTTGAAAAGAGGTCAGATGGTTAAATTGAATAGCTCGCCTCTTTTGGTCAAAATGGATTGTAGGACCATTTTAGAATCGTTGAAAACGATCCTAAGAGCACCTAGAAGATGACAATCATTAATTGCATGTGCGCCCTCATAACTCGATCAGAGAAAAACTGATTTATTATGCTCTCCTGATCTAAAATGAATGAAGAGAGAGATGCAACCATAACTGTCCGTGTTCAGATTGAACGGTCGCATATTTTGAAAATTTATTGCTTCAAATTTTTGATTTTTACTTTCAAACTGACCATTACCATAACGCGCTTAAAAGTGGCTCTAAAGTATTTTTACTGGTTCAGCACTTATAATTCAGTGGCATTTGGTGACCGAAAAGCGCTCAAATGTCCCTGCTTTGACCGCCAAGATTACAAGTTGTTATTAGCTCAAGGGTTCGAAATTGCGCTAAGAAATTGTAAATTAAACCTAGGGAGCTGAGCAGCCAGGACGGTAGATATTAGAAATTCGCATATTATGCCCTAGGCGTTTATGTTTTCCGGTCAAAACTCTTGATTTTACGTTCAAATCGTGCATGAGTATGAAGCGCTTAAAAGAGGCTATACTTTAACGGTTGATCACCTTTAAATCAGTGGCAGTTGGTGAAGAAAACGTAGTTAAACAAGCTCAAAAAGCGTCCAGCTTTCACCGTCAAGCTCAAAGTCGCAAATTTGGTTAATTTCCGCCTGTAGTTCAACAACAAATCTTCATTTTCTATTCGATTTTCAGCTTAAAATGAGCTTTATTTCATCTGTTGGCCGTTTTTGCGGTAAACGTGGTAAACGATTGCAAAAAACTTCCTTTCAGCTTGAAATCAACACCAATTTTCATATCGTAATCAGTGTCACCACTTGCACCAAAACATCCCAATTGTCAATTTGTCAGTCGATTTGCACAATAGACTGTTGTCGGTGATTTATTTCATTGAAATGGCGGCAGCGACGGTGACGCCAAGTGGGCAGGCAGGTTCTCTTCGCGTTCTCTTCGTCCACCATTTCGCTGACAACCTTTTAAAAGCGACGTGTGCAAAGTGAATCGATCAGAAATCGAACGTGCAAAGTGGTTGCAACAGTTTGTTCTCTGCTGCGAAGCAAACGAAGCAAACAACAAACAATCTCTGTTGACGGTCATGCGAGTTTGCGGGGGTTTGCCTCACTTTCCGGTGCTGTGGAACCGCCGACTCCGACTCTCGGTTAGGACAATTGCGTAAACAACTTTATAAGGTTCTGACTTTTGGCCGCTTTTTCCAGTTGTGGGGTGCCCTATATGATGGGTGTACGGTATTTTACAACAAATAGTTGATTTGCAAACGTTGTTTTTCATAGGACCGCAAGCGACATAGTACATCCTGTTTAAGGACCTTTTTAGGATCAAAAGTGAGACTAATGAGGTTAATGTTTGAAATTTGAAATGAAATTTGCTTTAAAAATAATTGAAATTGAACTTGAACAGTTTGTCTAGCACAGAATCAAATTAATGGCCCAAAATCAAACTTTAGATGCTCACAAAACCTCTGTTTATAGTGCTAAAGGTGAATTAAATCAATTATAACGAAGCAAGACAACTTGAAGCAGGATGAAGCACGACCGCCAGGCGGTCAGGTAAATTAAACGTCCATTTGTACAGTTCACACAAAGCACGAGCAGTCTTGTCTGCGCCAAATGCAACAGTCGCTTCAGAAAATGGCACTTTGTCCGACTATTGCAACACACATGCAATACAAAGCATTGTAATGTCATTGGTTTTAGTCAACTTTAGAATGCAAATTTGAGCAAATTTATGGCCCTGTATGTCATTGAATAAAGCTATCTGTTTGGTACAAATCCAATCGGAAAGCGCTACATTTTGCTTGTTGATCTAATTTTGGAGCAACAAGCATCCTCGTTTCCAAGTTTTTAGATCCTCGAGCGTAGATTCTGCTTGGGTTGGACTGGAAGAGGAGGAAAGGTTTATTTAAGTAAAGGAGAAGGTCGAGAGCGGCCTTGGAACGGAGCATTTCCAACTTTGCAAACGCAACTCCAAGGTACACCGCAACCTCTAAAGAGCTCGCCACTCTTTGATTCCGCACCCCAATCGGTGCAAGATTGAGTGCCCGCACGGTTTGATTTCGGTGCTCAAGGACCACAGGCCATTGATCTCGTTCGCCGCTTTACAGCGCCGCGCATGGTTACAGTAGCTTAGCGCAAACAACTTTAAAAAACACTGCAATCAATCTTTCCTACGGATTGCAGTCGTAAATTGTGTCCAATGCAAATGAGTGACCGAACTTGTGAATTTTCCAAGATTGTCCGAACATGCGAATTATCTGACTAATCTCAACCCGCGCTCTCCTCGATCGTCGAGTTGTGATTTTCTCGTTTTTGCATTGGATTTACAAAGTGATGCGCCGTGAAATTCGCTTTTTTTCGGCCTATTTCAGTCAATTCTCAATCTAATCGATTTCAGTTCATTCGCCCGCCAACGTCGATCGCCCCACCATGGACTCCACAGACTCCACGCAAAAGTCGAGCAGTATGATCTACATCTGCGGCGAGTGCCACAGCGAGAATCAAATCCGCCCCAAAGATCCTATTCGATGCCGCGAATGCGGCTACCGTATCCTCTACAAGAAGCGCTGCCGTCAGCTGATGGTCTACGACGCGCGTTAGTCGCTTCAATCTAAGCTGAGCTCGATCTCCTCGTTGTTTTCTCTATTTTCATCTCGTCTTCTTCCTTGTTATTTGCTCTGAAATAAAGCCTGTTCAGTCGCTCTGGGTCTCAATTTGACGAATTACGTGGAACGCGTGGACTTTGGCCGATTCTCGTCCTCCCAAAATGCGGAGATCGAACAATCGCGCCTCTTATTTTGGGTGTTTTTCTTCCAAAACTGTCAGTTCGCATCGTTTCGGCGCTGCGTCTTCGGTCGATGGGCTGAAATACTCTTCCGCCTCATGCGGTTTGATCGATTTGTCTGGACAGACGCACAGTTTGTTGATTTAGACATGTACTATAAATGATCTCGTTTGGGGGCAGTGCTGCCGCTTTACAGAGCCGTGCATGGATACTGTAGCTTAGCGCAAACCACTTTAAAAAACGCTGCAATCAATCCATCTTTCGACGGATTGCAGTCGTAAATTGTGTCCAATGCAAAGGAGAGACCGAACTTGTGAATTTTCCAAGATTGACCGAACATGCGAATTATCTCACTAATCTCAACTCACACTCTCTCTCTCTCGGTCGTCGAGTTGTGATTTTCTCGTTTCTCTTCCAAAACTGTCAGTTCGCATCACTGAGGATCTATCCTGACCAACGGAGACTAGAAACACGATTGAAAGCGCAATCCAAGGATCATCTGCTGTCTCCAGTAGCTCAAAAGTTGACTAGGAAAGTTCGCACGTTCGAGCTCACATTGGAAAACCCGACTTTAACTGCAATTAACACCATTTACGACTGCAATCAATCTAAAGGATCGATTGCGCAATCGTCTTGAGGTGTTTTTTAAGCGCTGTTTGCGCTTGCTCAAAGCAACGCGCTCGCTGTACACTCAAATTAGATTAATTGCGATGGTTCTTGAGCACTGAAATCAAACCACAGGCGCTCAATCTTGTGATGATTGCGCACGTGGTAAGCTGGAAGCCATGGATGGAAGTGTTTTTGTCGTTTCACTGGTTGCTGTACAGTTGCCAGTGAGCGGCATACACGGAAATTTGAGAATTTTCTGGATACAATGAATGTTATGGATGAAAATTTCCATTAATTTGGCCGAAAACGGCCCGAATAAAGCACGTCACGTGAACAGAATTTAAAGAATTGATTTTTCAACTTTGAACGATATTCTTGGTTTACAGAATTGGTCAATTTGTCTTGCATTCAATGTTTAGATTTTCTGAGAATCGTTTTTGTAGCGCGCTCCGCATGGTTGTCACGAGGTGGACGTTAGATTGAAGTCCTTAAATTGACTCTCACCAACAAACCCTGACATTTACAGCTCCCATATAACCTCTCTTTTGCACAAAAAACGATTATCAAACTAGAGCCGCTTCAGTTGTAGTGGTTCAGGACAAGAATAACTCATAATCGATAGGGCTACGACCGCTCACAGATGTATAAGATGCTATCGGACAA
>MQUG01001363.1:0-14654 GCA_007213375.1 Steinernema feltiae | reverse complement strand
CATCGGAGTTAATAGACAACATGCATGGAGTGGAAATGCCCGCTGAGGTTCCGTTCCGGCTGAGGAGTGTGAACCCTGCCAATGTCAAAACAAAAAGCTGGTTTCACCGCCAACGGCCGCTCGTTCAAAGGCCGATGATCTTGTGCGCCTATCGTTCCAGTTATTCAACCTTGCCGTTTTAATTTCTTCTTACATGCTGCACGTTTAAATGAATTGAAGATAAACGTTTACCTTTGCAAGTAATCTCCGTGCTTTAATTCTCGAATCTTTGTTTGTGACAATAAACAGCGATTTAATAATTTACCAGGAGCTACAAAACAATGGGCGGCGATGGTCAACGGAGGGTGATGCGACAAAAGAGTTCTACGCTCTACGACTACGAAAGCTCTACGACGGAGAAAATTCGTAATTACGAAATGCAAAGTCCAAAAACACCTCTGCCCATACTGGGCTCAATTTGTCAAGACAATTAACAACTTTCATCGTTTATTCATCAGAATAAACAAAATTACTTGGATTTAACCACAAATCTTCCACGATGAGTTGAGCAGCTAAGTCGCTGCAATTCTCTGCAAGGGGCGGTTGTCGAGTCCAGGTCGAATCGGCTGACGAAGGCGAGCAACTTCTCTTCATCGATGTCCTCGGGAACTTAACGCCTGTAATCAAATAACGTCAAAATATTCCTAAAACCACTAATTACCGCAAAGTTTTTGATGAAGTCGTTTCGACGAGGACCCTCTGGGCGGCGAAACGGCGATGGTCCGCGGGAGCGAGGATGGCGATTCGGTGACTGTCAGCGCGTTGGCGACCGACGAGCTTCCTCTGGACGAACTTGTCGGCTGCGGGATGCATATCCTTCAGTCTTGAAAACATGAGCGTAAAAACCATGACAAACCAATAAGTTACCGAATCGATGTGAAACTAACTCTTGGACTACTGTTCACGTTCTCGAGGACGCCCAGGTCATAAAGGTTATCGCCATGTCTCAAGGGGACATTATCGTCCAGGCTAATGTCATGGAGATCGATTTTAACGTCCTTTTCAGTGGCATTTTCCTTTTCAACTGCTGCTCCACAAACTCGTGCAAAGTCCTCACTCGAATACCGCTTCTTTTCATAACCAACATGTTCGGCAACTCCCCAAGGCAACAGATTATCTCCATTATCGTCAAACTGCATCGGTATGATAACTGGTGAGTATCATCATCCGCATGAGCCTTAAGTGTTAAGTCTTTAGCAATTGTAAACGAACAGAATGGCTTAAGCAAATTACTCGCTGCAGAAACCCTTAAACCAGTGAAGCTGATTTTTCTAATAGTTTCGAGTTTGGAGTCTCGAGACAATCAAGTATTTAGCTTGAACACGTTAAGTCAGAAAATGCTCAAATGAAAGGAACAACCACAAGCACTTCTGCTTGTGTTTCTTTGGGTTTTTGACCGATCGGTGAATATCTTGGCGTTTTGTTTCGACGTTTCGAATAACGAATGACAAAGTTGAATTTTGAAGATTGCAATTTCGAGACTCAAAACTATTGAGCCGGCTCGTTAGCCAAAATTCTTAAAGAGCCGAACCGCGAGCTTAAACGAGCCGGAACAGCAGTAACTCCGGCTCGATAAGAATCGCCCTTTTCGAGCCGCGAGCCGGCCGGCTCGATTTCCGGCTCGTCGGCTTCTCTGGTCTAGACTCAAAACTCGAATATTGCATTTTCTACTGAAAACTCAAACTCAAAATGCATCGGTTTCACTGGCTTAAACCCGTTTAAGAACAAAAAAAAAACAAATTACCAATGCAAAGAAGATTTTCAACATTGCGTCCTTCGTGAAACGCTGTCCACTCTTGATTGCTGCAACGTCTTCTTCGCATTGGTAATTTGTTTTTTTTTTGTTCTTAAACGGGTTTAAGCCAGTGAAACCGATGCATTTTGAGTTTGAGTTTTCAGTAGAAAATGCAATATTCGAGTTTTGAGTCTAGACCAGAGAAGCCGACGAGCCGGAAATCGAGCCGGCCGGCTCGCGGCTCGAAAAGGGCGATTCTTATCGAGCCGGAGTTACTGCTGTTCCGGCTCGTTTAAGCTCGCGGTTCGGCTCTTTAAGAATTTTGGCTAACGAGCCGGCTCAATAGTTTTGAGTCTCGAAATTGCAATCTTCAAAATTCAACTTTGTCATTCGTTATTCGAAACGTCGAAACAAAACGCCAAGATATTCACCGATCGGTCAAAAACCCAAAGAAACACAAGCAGAAGTGCTTGTGGTTGTTCCTTTCATTTGAGCATTTTTCTGACTTAACGTGTTCAAGCTAAATACTTGATTGTCTCGAGACTCCAAACTCGAAACTATTAGAAAAATCAGCTTCACTGGTTTAAGGGTTTCTGCAGCGAGTAATTTGCTTAAGCCATTCTGTTCGTTTACAATTGCTAAAGACTTAACACTTAAGGCTCATGCGGATGATGATACTCACCAGTTATCATACCGATGCAGTTTGACGATAATGGAGATAATCTGTTGCCTTGGGGAGTTGCCGAACATGTTGGTTATGAAAAGAAGCGGTATTCGAGTGAGGACTTTGCACGAGTTTGTGGAGCAGCAGTTGAAAAGGAAAATGCCACTGAAAAGGACGTTAAAATCGATCTCCATGACATTAGCCTGGACGATAATGTCCCCTTGAGACATGGCGATAACCTTTATGACCTGGGCGTCCTCGAGAACGTGAACAGTAGTCCAAGAGTTAGTTTCACATCGATTCGGTAACTTATTGGTTTGTCATGGTTTTTACGCTCATGTTTTCAAGACTGAAGGATATGCATCCCGCAGCCGACAAGTTCGTCCAGAGGAAGCTCGTCGGTCGCCAACGCGCTGACAGTCACCGAATCGCCATCCTCGCTCCCGCGGACCATCGCCGTTTCGCCGCCCAGAGGGTCCTCGTCGAAACGACTTCATCAAAAACTTTGCGGTAATTAGTGGTTTTAGGAATATTTTGACGTTATTTGATTACAGGCGTTAAGTTCCCGAGGACATCGATGAAGAGAAGTTGCTCGCCTTCGTCAGCCGATTCGACCTGGACTCGACAACCGCCCCTTGCAGAGAATTGCAGCGACTTAGCTGCTCAACTCATCGTGGAAGATTTGTGGTTAAATCCAAGTAATTTTGTTTATTCTGATGAATAAACGATGAAAGTTGTTAATTGTCTTGACAAATTGAGCCCAGTATGGGCAGAGGTGTTTTTGGACTTTGCATTTCGTAATTACGAATTTTCTCCGTCGTAGAGCTTTCGTAGTCGTAGAGCGTAGAACTCTTTTGTCGCATCACCCTCGTTGACCATCGCCGCCCATTGTTTTGTAGCTCCTGGTAAATTATTAAATCGCTGTTTATTGTCACAAACAAAGATTCGAGAATTAAAGCACGGAGATTACTTGCAAAGGTAAACGTTTATCTTCAATTCATTTTAAACGTGCAGCATGTAAGAAGAAATTAAAACGGCAAAGGTTGAATAACTGGAACGATAGGCGCACAAGATCATCGGCCTTTGAACGAGCGGCCGTTGGCGGTGAACCAGCTTTTTGTTTTGACATTGGCAGGGTTCACACTCCTCAGCCGGAACGGAACCTCAGCGGGCATTTCCACTCCATGCATGTTGTCTATTAACTCCGATGCGTGGCGATGTCTGCGATCATTTCGCATGTCGTATTCTTCTTCCAGGCTGTTGTTGTTGCATTTATGCGCGAAGACCTCTGCTTTCCACCTAGGCCAATCATCGCACCCTGTGCTTGTAAGCAAAAGTTCCACCGAGATCCCTGGAGTCATCGAGTTCGGCTCCTGCTTCCAGTATCGAATGTTCCAACCGTCCGTGGTGGCCAAGTTCTTGATCGCCCTCATTTCGTATTTCTCTGCCAAACTCCTCGCCATTTCCTCCTCGATTTTCACGTTGAACCCTCGTGGTTTGAGGTCAAACGGACATTTCTTGCTTCGTAGCGCCTCATAGACGGTCGAAACGAACTCCAACGAGTAGGTCCTGTTGTGTTCGGATCTAAAGAACTGAAATCGATCCGAGGTGCAGAAAGGAAGAAGCCGTTTCTCCAGATCAAAGGGCCACTTTGAAGGAACGTGGTCATGAAACTGAAGTATTTGCAAGAATCGCGACTGCAGCATGCGAACAAGAAAGTCGATGTAGGGATTCTGGATTTCGTAGTTCACGTCGGAAAAAGTGATTTGGATTCTCTCGAACCGCGGTTGGACCGCGACCAAGCAGCGCTGCAAATCCGCCATTCTTTCTTCGTCTTTCTGATCTTTAGGAGTTAACCGGAACCGCAGTTCCAGAAAGTCTCCGTAGAATCGGTGCGCAGTCCGGCAAAACAGACCAAAGGATCGATATTCAAAATTGAAGAACGTGCAGTTGACGTAGAAATAAATGTTTTCCGGCAATTTTTCGATCTCCGCCTCATCTACGTCACTCTCTTCCGAACGTCCATCGCCGGTCAGAAGTCGTTTTTGGATGGAGAATTCATCGGTCGTGTAGAACACGCTGCCAGCACCTCTGAAGAAATCGCCCCACGTCCCTGCGAGCTGCGACAGAGTCAGATGGTCGGCGGTGAATCGGTCGCGTCCAGCGATCTGATCAATGACGTCGTAAACGATTTCAGGCGCCAAAAAAGCGAATACGGGGTTCTCCATCGTGCACGGGAACGATGTTGCGTCTAGGCTGACCATTAAATGGCGATTGGCGCATTGCATTTTGCTCTGCAGTATTGCTTGTTATTCTATTTTGTTATTACACCTGAGCCAAACTCTGAATGGTCCAACGACTATTCATAGTTTGGCTTTCAATGATAGCTTTCGGAAGCTATGAAAATCCAATTTTGTTAAATTTAAAGTCCATCAACATCCACCGGCACTGAAAAGTCCGGGACTGATCTGCCGGGACTCATCTCTCTCATGCGCTCAAGTGTCTTAAAGGACTCAAATTTAGAGGTGCGAGCTAGCGCGTGTGAGTTCACGTCAGGTCATTTATGGTCACGAAAGGTCATTTTTGACGTGACCGGCAGTGAGAAGACGACAAAGAACGTTGATTTTTTCGATCACTGTTCTCATTAAGCATCGGCCATCTCTTCATCTCCATGTGCACTCGGTTGCTATTACCAAGCAACTGCCGTCAACTTATCTAGTCAACTAGCTGACCGTTCTTGTTCTCTGCTTGGTCACGGTCCCGATCTACAACCACAACCAACTACAAAGTAATGTTAGCCTCAAATTCTCTCCCAAGCCCCATTTTCCCTGTGATTCATCCCCGCTCCCTCGCTATTTGCTCCCCTGTGCCCTCTTATAAGAGACGCTTATGGCTAATAAAGACAGATTCGTTCCTTCTCTTACACCGGACTCATCTACTCAAGTGTCCAGGACTCAAATTTAGAGGTGCGTTTTTCGATCACTATTCTCATTAAGCATCGGTCATCTCTATATTGTTATTATAGAATGATGTAAATTGACAATTTCACAACACTCATAGCTCTCAATAAACAATACTGGTTCTCTTAACATTATCACTTTAACTCAGCGGGCGGAGCATCATTACAGTGACCGCAGGTTTGATAACAATGGCGTAGTCTTCTTTCTGTTCGAACCAGCCAAGTCCCCTTGTGGCTATGGGAGAGCGCACCCCGTTGATTGTGCCGTAAATACATCGCCCGTGCCACCAGCCGCTGAATGAACTCATAAGTCAGCTTTTCACTTTCAGAGCCTGCAAACGAACCCTGCTTGATTCCGGGTAGCGCAGTTCTCTCCATCGCGGAGGTCATTGTCAACAAATTGAGGTTGAGAAATTCGCCAATTTCGATTTATAAGAGGGGTTTCTTTCGTTCATGGCTTTCTTGGAACGGAGCATTGGCAAAGAAGAAGCCGTTCACTGAAAGACAAGTTAATTTCACTTTCAAGAATGCTTGGGCTTACAGTATTCGTCCGCGTTAAATCGTGTTCCGCGGTGCAATCTTTCAACGAGCCTTTCGTTTGAAAACACTCAGATGAGAGAGCCGGCCAGCTGTGGGTCACCACAAGACGCCACGCTAAATCGTCATTTTCCAGCGACTGGATGCCCACGACCTTGATATGACCATAAGGGTGACGTTTGGCAGATTGGCCAAAAGGTTGCTCTTGGATCCAATCGCAACGTGCTGCTTGCGTTTCCGTACACAGTTTCAGTAAAGTGGTGAAATCATTTGCGTCGAACAAGTCTTTGAATTGCGACCATTAATCGTTTTTGGATTTTTTGTAACCCACCATGCTGAAAATATGAAAAAGTGCTCTTTTTCTTTAGGATGACGAATTACCTGTGCTTGCACTGTTCGCTACATTTCATCTCCTCTGAAAATAGTAAGCAATATGTGGTAAGATTAGAAGAAAACAGAAAAAAGAAGCATTTTACAGTAACGCAGACCTGAAACATATTGCTTTTCTAATGTAAAACTTCCGCTTTCAGCTAAATTTAGAATTTTCTGGATTTCTAATTATGCGGCAACACATCGTTAATCAAAGCTGGACTGATAATGCAAAGAAAAAGCGAAATTGAAGTTATTTCGCTGTTTCAGAGCAGTTAGCGTTAGAATTTACTTCAAAACGCAAAAATTCATTTCAATGAAACTGTTGTTTCCCGCCATAAATCAACCGCTCGATCGCAAACCGAAATAAAAGCCACGATGCGCAGTGGCTCATTGGCATTGTGGTTGTTTGAAGCGAGTGCGTGGTGTCGGCGCATTTGTGTACGCAAGCAGAAAAACGCACTTACGGTCTGGAACAGAGAAATCGCTGAGCAGTTTTTGTGTAGTTGAACGCCAGGCTGCGGCTATTTCGTTTCCAGTTTAGCCACAACTCCGGTCTGAAACACCCATAAATAGCGGAAAACAAGGTTCAAATTACCTCGTTTTGGAGACGAAGCTCAGGAGTGATCGACTGTTGATTTGCGTTTTATTCCTGAAGCGATAAAACATGAAATAAACTCTTCAGAACGCGAACGAAAGCGAACGGAACAACACCATCAATCGATACCGACGCGGAGGTCAAAAAAAACGAAATGACGTCATTGGCGCTCGCGTTCGCCTTGCAGTCACCTCAATGTTGCGACGGCCGCCAGTCGCCCTTTTTTGTTGTTGCACTAAAATCAATTGGTGCGTCGGAGGGGCGACCGCGACGCGTGGAGTATCGCGTCGCGGTTCTCTGTGCAAAGCCAAAGATGACGATGAGGTCCGCGAGTTTGTCGACTCGCATACAACAACAAAGAATGTCAGCTTTCAAAATGAATTTCTCCTCATAGTATTCAGCCATAAACAAACAACGGATAGGACGAATAGACTCGATTCAAGTTCAACTCCTGCACGAACTCCGCCAGATCAGCGCGGTTGATGGATCCGACGATTCTCTTCTTGGGCTCGATGGCGAGCGATCGTTTCTGTTTGAACGCGTTGTAGACCTGGACGAAGAGGAGGCGTCCAGAAGACAATCCCACGTCAGCAAAGTACAAAAGGCCACGAGCTCCCTTTTCAACTCCATATCTCCGTTGACTCTGAGTTTCAGATGCCTGAGGTGAGGCGACTCCAAATAAACAGGAAAAGCGGGAAGCTGCAGACGCTCTGCGGCAGAGAGCGAACAAAAGACGTTTTCCATGAACGCGCGTCTTTGATTGATGATCCTGTTGGAAATCGACTGCCAAACAGTAACAAAGGATGGTTAAAGCGCGAGGCGTGCCCATGAGCGTCGCAATGTGGCTTTGGTGGGCGGTCCCAAACACAGAAAATCGTTTTCCGAGCAAATTTTCACTCTCGACTCTTGGCTACTACGGTGATAATACCTCACGAAAAGTATAGTATCGCTGACCGCAGTACCGTAAAAATGGTGCCTGAGCTTGCTGCAAAACACAAGAACATTAGTAAGAAGTTCTTATCTCTTATCTCCTCACTCGTATCTTGGTTATTTCCAATCCTGTCCAAACTTCTACCCCTTTTCTTCACACCTCAAGATAAACGTTGTCAGTGCGAAACGGTGAGGACAATGTTGTCTAACTTCTTACTAAAGTTCTTGTGTTTTGCAGCAAACGCAGGTACCATTTTTACGGGTACTACGGTCACCACCATAGTTCTCGCGAGGTAATCTCACCAAATGGCCGCCAACTTTTATCCCCCCCCCCCACAAATGTCGAGCAGCACCATCCAGTCGCTCAAAAGGCGCTCATCAGCCACTTGAGTCCACCAATCCGGAGAGCAACCACAACATGCCCAACGACAAGTTCGAGGAAGAGGGTCGCCTCGTCTGTTGTTCTTGTGAGTTTTTTTGTCTCTGTTTCTGTTTATGCTACCGTAAGAATTAATTCGATGTTCATTATATTTATTGGTCTTGTATGTTTGGACGCTTTGGTGACCTCGGATACAGAATTGATAGAAAACACTATTTATTTGAGATAACACTTGAATCAGGCAACAATAACGTGCCTTTACCGTTAGCTGGAAAATAACGCTTTTCTTGTCACCACAATGCTCACCTTGGCATCGCTTTCTGAGCGAACACACACCATTTATAGCTTGGTCGGCGTTTGTAAATTCATTGCAGCTCTCAAAGATGAACGACGTTCCCGCCATCTTCTTCGAAGGAGTCGTCTCTCAATTCTTCTTCAAAGAGATGTTGTCATGTGGTAGCGCTCTTTCAGGCCTCCCCGGCCATGTCGCTTCCGAGGCCTGCGCTAAAAGGTGTCGTCACTGCATGGTGCTGAGAAATGGTCGATTGGAAGAGGAGAGCTATCTCAACTGTGAACATCAGGAACTCGGCATTAAAACGCCCAGTAGAAAGTATCTCCACTACACAGAAATTACCATATGCGCCGGCGAAGAGGAGTACAGCACTGATCCGGAGGTGACGAAACGAATGCTGAGCGCCACTAAGGGACAACACGTTCTTCTCAGTTTGCAAACTCCGAACATCAGCGAGGAGATTGCAAAGTTCGTCGACTCAATCCGATTCATCTTTGAGTTGAAATTGTACACGAAGATCACAAGCGACGTTCTGAAGATGATGCGCTCACTAGTGGAGAAGAACACTTTGAACATCACATCGATCGCCAAGGACGTTGAAATCGACGACGAAACCGCGCAGCTGCTCGTTGATCTTCTCAAACAGAAACAATTCAATGAAATGTTCCTTTATGGAAAGTGCTCTGCTGCCCTCAAGGAGATCATCGCCAATTGGCGGGAGAATTCGGAAGAAATGGTCGGGAAAATGATTTATTGCACAGAAGAATTCTCAGAGTTGCAATTTCCGTCGACTGAATTCTCATTTGAAGAATGCACCGAGGAAGAAGAACGCGACGCCAAACGCGCGTATCTTTTTGCAGACAATTGGCCATATATCACCATAAAATCGGTGCTGAGAAACCAGAACGGAAGCGCGGTTTACTGTTTTTCGGCACCATCTTCCCACTTCAAATCAAGATTTGTGTTTGCTTAGTTGGTGTTTGTTGTGCATCTTTGTGGCTATTAAATATGCAATAAAGAAGCGCGCGCGATCCGCGCCTCTATTTAACACTAAGCTTACCGTATTCTTGAATTTTTGGTGTTTAACTGGACCGCGCTCAAATTGCATCACATTCGACTTAACAGCTTATCAGAGCACTTTCTAAAACGGACAAAATTACCATTCATTCCATAAAACAACCAAAAAGGAAGACGTGCGCGCTCATTGACAGAGTGTTTGTCTGTTGTGCGCGGTGTCTCAGTTTGACGCCGAGTGGTGTCGTCTCTATTGTGTCGTGTTCTCATCGAACGACCGGTCGTTTCAATGTCTCAAATGACTCCGGTGCGGACGGAAAACACACACAGACACACACGCAAACATCTGTTGGTTTGCGCTTTACTATAGAGACTTTTTATTTGTCTTCTATCTGTGGAGAGCAAAAAATTGATTCAAAGAACTTGTATTCGGTCAGTTACGTATTTTTTATTTTTTGCACTTTTTTGTAAAACTGTTATCATTTTACCTTTTTTTGCGGTAACTGTAATGAAGATGTGGCAGATCTTTTTATTCATAGTTTCTATTGGTTTTTCGTTCTTCGTTTTCCAAGAGTGCAGCGACCCCGGTGGACGAGGAATTCATGAATACAAGCTACAATTCGTTGTTGTGCCGCCCGAACGCGCGAAGCTCCGCCTCCTACATTAGCGATGCGAAACGCAAAAAGATTTGATTTTCAAGTGAATTTATTTCAATTCAATGACGATCCGTTCCTCCTTGTCGTCAGTTTCGGTCACAATGTGCGCCTCTCGCTTTTCCCAACCTGAGGTTATTGTGACCGCATGAGAAAGCTACGATCTCCCCTTCTCTCGCAAACAGAATGCAGTAGAGTTCCCAAATGAACGTCGCTCACTGCCAGACGTCCACAGAACGTACCGTTCTCGTCCACTCGCGGTGCGCATCCGCTTCAACTTGAGCTCCTTGCCTTCTTTGCGCATTCGCACTAGCACAAAGGCGACCACATCCGACGATTCTGGTTGGTTGCATGCTGAGTTCCACGTCTTTCTTGCTTTAGGTCGTCGGCCAGTTCAAGACGAGTCTCTGCGCAAGCGCACACACTGACCTCTCTCCAACCAGCGAGTTGCCCTTGCGCATCCTACAGCCGGATACTTTTCAGTTTATGCACAATTCGAGGTCGGCAAACACGATGCAAACGTCAGCATCTCACAAAAGTCCTGAACGCCGCAGATTGAGACTATTCCGCTTCAACAGTTTCGGTCTTGCAGCGAGCAGTGTGGAGTGTTATACAGTACCCAAGCTTCATTTTCACCGCCATAATCTAGTCACACTCCCAGAACCCCGTAAACTCGCCGATTCGCTCAGAGCATTCGTGAATTCAGCCAGATTCCTTGTCTTGCATGCTTGGGATGGCGCGCATGTTGACCACGTGTATCGACTTTAAAAAAGTTGGAATACATGGAATAACAGGAAATTTGATCGGCGATCAGTGCCGCTTAATCGGGATCGACGTTGGTTGGGTCGCGATCGGCGCGACGGAGGTGAGAATTGGTCTCAGAAGGAGTCGCAGCGGGGCGACTTGTCGATGTCGCACTTTGGGGCGACGGGTTGGGGAAGCAAGGGGGTTGCAGCGGGGCAACGTACCTAACTTCGGTGATGGTTCAGTGGCAGTTGCGATCGTCGTCTTGGGCGGACGATCTGTTCTTCGGGCGCTCGGTGATCTAGGTCCGATGCACCATGTTGCGTACAGGATTAATACACAATTTATCGAGAGCGAACGGTCAGCCGACCGTTCAGCTCGGTGATGAAACGAAGAAGAGACAAAGGTGATGGAAACGGGTGCGCTGCGGGCGCACAAAGAGGAAAGTCCAAGATCTAACGCTGGCGCGTTTGAGTCAGCCGCCGGCAGGTGGCGAATGTGGACAGAAGCAAAGGGCATCGGCATAATTATAGCGATGCTCGCGACAGTCCCGAGGAAGACAGAGACAAACAATTTGAGGAGAATAATTGACTAATAAGACATAAATGAAGCGCACAAATTGAGTGAATGAGAAGAAACATGCAGAAATAGACGACAAAGCACAGTGATCAAAATATGAACGACTGGCGGACTGAACCGGTTAGCAGATTGTCGGTTTTGCGCCTCCCTTGAAGTTCAAATTTGGCCTCGTGGTTGGTCGTTGAGGCGCATCGGTACCGGGATGAATAATTTAAGCTTCGGGTTCATTGGCACTTTCTTGAATGATTTGGGGGAAACCAAAGGAGCTTCCATTGGAGTATTGGACTGCGTTTGAAGAGATCGTGCTTGGAACGTGGCCAGAGTGCTGTTGACTTGTTTGGCCGATGCTGAAACGCGATGAGCTTCCGATATCTTCACGTTCTTCTCAAGGAATCGCGTTTGCAGAATGATCAGCCATTGTAGGTCCTGTAGCGACAATTCGCAATTCGCGTCGCATTTCCGAGATCAAAAGCATTTATCTCGTTGTCGAGCTCGTTGTCGAGCTCGTTGAAATTTTATTTCAAAATGAATGACGTTCCCGCTCTCTTCTTCGAAGGAGTCGTTTCTCAGTTCAACGACACAGAGGCGCTGTTTGCTGGTAGCGCTCTGCAAGGACCTCCAGGTCTCGTCGCTTCCGAGGCCTACGCTAAAAGATGTCGCCGCTGCATTTGGCTGGGAAATGGTCGGATAGAAGGGGACAACTGTTTTAACCGGGAAAATAAACGAGTCGACACCGAAACGCTCAGTAGAAAGCATCTCCACTACATAGGAATTGCCATACACGCCGGCGAAGAGGAGTATAGCACTGATGCGGAGGCGATGGAACGATTGCTGAGCGACACGAAGGGACAACACGTTCTTCTCTGTTTGCAAACTCCGAACATCAGCGAGGAGATTGCGAAGTGCGTCGACTCAATGCGATTCGTCTTTGAGTTGCATGTGTACACGAAGATCACAAGCGTCGTTCTGAAGTTGATGCGCTCGCTAGTGAAGAAGAACACTTTGAACGAGATTTTGATAGCCAAAGACGTTGAAATTGAAGACGGAACCGCGCAGCTGCTCGTAGATCTTCTCAAACAGAAACAATTCCACAGAATGTTACTTCCTGCGAAGTGCTCTGCGGCCCTCAAGACGATCATCGCCAGTTGGAGGGAGAAGTTGAGGGAAATGGTCGGGAAAATCATTTCTTGCGAAAAAAAACTTCAATTTGAAGAATGCACGGAGGAAGACGTACGCAACGCCAAACTGGCCTATCCTTTTGGAGGTCTTTGGCCTAAAATCACAGCAAAATCGGTGTTGAAAAACCAGAACGGAAGCGCATTTTACTGTCTTTCTAGAGGAAACGTTCAGTTCAAAACAGTGTTTCTGTTCGCATAACGGTGTTTGTTGTAGAAGTTTGCGGTTAATAAAATTGTCATGTGAAAACTTGTAACAAGAAGCTGGAGCTCTCTACGCTCTCATAACGAAATGTTGCCAGATTGTTTTTGTGCTTTTCGATGCCCTTCTGCTCCTTTCTCTGTGAACACGTGAAAATAGGGCCTTGCACACCACTACAAATAGCCATATTTTTGTTTTTTTATCGTAGAATACGAATTTTGACTTACAAAATCTGTTAGGAGTGCGCATGGGCCCCCGAGGACTTCAAAATCGCAAAGAATCTACAGAAAGAACCCAACTGTAGCTGAAGACCTTCTCAATCAGAAGCAATGTACCTTCTCTGCCGGTGTTCTGCCGCCCTCAAGGAGATCATCGCCAGTTGGAGTTGGAGAGAACTCGAGGGAAAATCATTTGTTGCGAAGAAGAATTTTAGGATTTGAAGGAAGTTTATATGCGGTTGCATTGCAATGCGAGCATCTCATTGTCAGTCGGTGTTCAAAGCAATGCTCGCATTGCTTTCACGCATTGCTTCTGGTCCATATAAGGCGCGGCCACCTGAGCATCCTCAAATCAACTCCAACTGATCCTTCAATCACCATGTCTTCTTCCGTCGAAATGTCTATCATCGCCTCGAAGAAGAAGAGCGGCGGCGCCGGAGGGAAATTCCGCGCTTCCGGAAAGCAGCAGCGCCCCGCGCTCAAGAAGAACGTTCCGGGAGGCCAGGGGAAGCAGAACCGGGCGCCCGCCACCCGCTCCTCTCCCTCCGACAACCGCGTCGTGCAGATCGACATCAGCAACGTGGCAAAGTCGGTCGTCACCGCCGATCTGAAGGAACTCTTCGCCAATTACCGCCTCACGAACGTCGCCGTCCACTTTGACGAAAACGGGCGCTCGCTCGGCTCCGCCGCGGTCTCTCTCCGCCGCCGCGACGCCACGAAGCTCCTCAACGACTTCAAGGGAATCTCGCTCGACGGCCGCGAGTTCAAGATGCTTCTCGTGGACGGATCCGCCGCCGCCGTCAAGTCGAATCTGCAGCAGAGCCAACGCAGCGCACCGCGTTCGTCCGGCGGAATCACCAAGAAGCGCCGCTCTCCACCGAAGAAGCGCGCGGAGAAACTGAAAATGAGCGCGGAGCAGTTGGACAGCGAACTCGACGCCTACATCCTTCCAGAGAGCAGCACTTCGAAAAACGCCGATAAATCGTTTTATGGGTTGTCGACGTGGATTTCAGGCCCCAAACACATGAAGCACAGGTGTGCCGATTGCTTCTGATTTGCGCAACAATGAAAACAGTCGGAAGGCGATTCTTCAATCAAACGGCGTTCTTATTCCGTCTGTTATATCAGCGGTTGAGACACTGTTGAGCGCGCAGCTTTAAAATCCACTAAAACAGCTTCATGGCGAATTATTTATCTCAACAGAACAATCAAAAACATTCGCGGATCACTTCAGCTATGGCTTTGGTGGAGATCTCCCTCGATTCATTCCATCTTTCCTGTGTTTCTTGGCTCAGCAGCGCGTGATCCTTCCGCAAATGCGCGTTCATCGCGTCAAATGAACATTGTTTGTCGCATCCAGGAACCGGACACGCGATCTTCAGCTGCAAATGAGAAGCAACGTGCGCTTTCTGACCCTGAACGGAAGAAACCTTCGTTCCGCACTTCTTGCAAGCGCCTAATCGGAAAACTTCAGAAATGTTCTCTCAGGGAAGAATCTGCTCGAATTCCTTCGATTTCGTAAAGAGTTCGCTCGCTCCCTCGTATGCGCTCTTTCTGGGCTGTGGAG